>JAJOOD010020888.1:0-31693 GCA_029582525.1 Solanum tacnaense | reverse complement strand
GGTTAGACCCATTTCCCACTCAATTTGACCCCACGAATAAGAATATGAAGTCGAATTTCCGAAATCATGCACGGATTTTGAGATATATGGAAATTACAATTATAGGTGTTTCCGAAGCACATTTTCGGGCATTTTTGGGGTCGTTTCATTAACATACTGAAATCAAGATCAAATATGATATTAAGACTTTAGAATACAAAAATATATTTAGATTAGCAAGGATAGTTGTGTATCCTTTTAGCCATATCACAGATTGATGAGGAGTTGAGTTTTCTTCTTTGTTACAATTTTATAAGATGTTGAGATTAATGAGATAGCGTGAAATAACTCAAATGGTATGATGATATGGATACTTACTAATATAAATTAAACAGTTTGACAACCAAATTTAAAAATAATTTATAAAGCTTATTTGTAATACTTCAGTAATTAAAACTAATATTGGAAAATAGAGAAGGGCAAACCAGGGAAGGGGTCCATGGGCCATGAAGAGGAC
Source organism: Solanum tacnaense (assembly GCA_029582525.1). Lineage (NCBI taxonomy): Eukaryota > Viridiplantae > Streptophyta > Magnoliopsida > Solanales > Solanaceae > Solanum > Solanum tacnaense. The sequence continues at coordinate 31,197 of JAJOOD010020888.1, read as the reverse complement.
CACGATCCGTCACCCTGCACTTCGTTGTGCACCTAGCAAAAGGTGAAAGACTACGTACCAGTGAACAATCCGTAGAGCTCCACACGGGTCGTGAAGTTGCCTGTGAGGGGGACAAATAACCACCATGGCTATTGTGAAGGACCACCGACAACTAGATGGTCCGTGGAGCTTCACACGAGCTGTGAAATGGCTCGTAAAAGAGGCTTGGCAAACTTTGAGATTTGGGTCAACTTCAAAAGATCATATATTTCTGAAAAATAATTATTTAGATGGCCCACAACCTCTCTAATTAAAGGTCTTTGAGTCCTCTTTCCAACGCCACCAAGTTGGCCTAAATCCGAACCCAGAGTAAAACGTTATGCTCGTTTTAGTGAAGCCTTGTCGGCCAAGGCATCTTCACGAGCTGCTACATGGGCCTTAGTCATCATGACAGTGCATGAAGCATTTCTTTAAGCCACTTTGGCAGCATTTAAGTCAGGTTCGCATCTTCATGACCCACTTGATGGGTCATGGTGTTTTATACAGCCATGAAGCCTGTCTTGAAGTCACTTCGTCAATTTTTAAGTGAGTTTTCACCCCCAATGTTATTGGTTAAGACCAAAGAATGTCTAAACGGTCTGTGAAACTCAATAGAGACCGTGAAGTGGTCCATAAAGGGGACTTGTACAACTTAGAGTTTAGGATCGATCCACTTTAAAAGACCATATCTTTCAACACAAAATTTATTAGGTGTCCCATTACCTATCAAATTAACGATATCTGAGTCCTCTTTCCAACACCACCAAGTTTGCCTAATTCCAAGCTTGGAGTAAAATGCTATGCCTATTTTAGTGAAGCCCTATCAGGCATGGAATCTTCACGAGCTGCTAGATGGGCCTTGGTCATCATGAAGGCGCGTGAAGAAAGTCTTGAAGCATCTTCAACATCATTTAAGTCATGTTCGCATTGGTCTTTTCCCCTATGCATTTGGTACTTAAACTACGTCATTTAATGCTTAAGATAGGTCGTTTTACCCAGTTGAAGCTTTGTAAACTAGTCAGAAACTACCCAAAACTCTCATTCTCCAAAATTTCCCCCAACTTATAAAGGAAAGAAGAGAAAGAGCTGACCAACTCTTCCAAAAACAAGCAGAAGCGTTCTTCAATGTTCAGCCACGAAATCCAATGGATTTCTCCATAGATTTTGTCACCAGGTATGTGGGATTTCACTAGTGGGTTCCTTTAACCCATTAGGTCCCTTGAATTCAGTTAGTTCTTCAGATTGTCATAAATTGTTCTGACTTAGGGTTTCTATATTTTCAAAATTATTGTGATTATGGTTCCTTCGATCTAAATGACTTTCTTCTTGATAATTTAGTATAATTCTAGGCATAGCACTCAGAACCCTAGCTTGTGTAAATTTATCCTAGTTCATGAATTCTACTTGTTAGGCTAATCAAACTGTAAATCATGTTTCAGAATTCGAATGCTATATTCTCAGTATATAAATGTTGAATTCTCAGTTAGCATGTCAGTTTTTGATCTATTCAGTACTTAATGCATTTTAGATTCATGAATATTCAGTAGGGAGTAGACTTAGCACCGAGTTGGACTAGGGTTCATCGCACCCTACAAGTCCCAAAACTACGTGCCAATGTAGGTTCAGAAGTCCCCTCTGTTGGACATCCGTTTTAAGTGATCACGCCACAAGCATGCCTTTATACCCCTATCAAGGGATATTGGGTCCTCTCGAGAGATGGCGTATACATCATTCTCCACGTTTAGCTCACGTGGTTTATGTCGGTTAATAGTACATCCCATAGTCAAACTCTTAGTACATTGACTAGGTTTCAACAGCTTTTTTAGTATACAGTTCAACATGTTATCTTCATTATTAGTACTTTGTCATTGCATCTATTTTATCTTTCAGTTACACTTCAGTACCGATCTATATCCTTGTTCAAATTATATTATTGCTTAGTTATGCATTGTTCAACTTATATAATTTGTTCACCTTAGCTTATCTACATCTTGCATGCTCAGTACATTCCAAGTACTGGCACATACTTTGCGCTACATCATTTAACGATGTAGGTTCAAGCACTCAACATCTATATCACTCTTAGATTGATTCTCGATTCGCCTTTAGCAGGTCCAGTGGTGAGTCCTCATACTTCAAGGAAATAGACATGCCTTTTATTTTAGTCTTTACTTTAAGTTTTTAGTTTTGTTAGAGTAAGCTAGGGGCATGTCCCAGCAACTCATTTCAAAGGCTTTTCAGACGTAGTAGTAGATTCAACTAAAGTTGTTAAGTATTGTTTTTGCTACCACTAAACTCTTGTTATATTTTACATATTCAGACTAGTTGGGCTTTTCCCGACTTCATATATCTACTGTATTTAGCTTCCACATAGTACATTTTTTACTAAGTTATATTTTATGCATGCCTGATATATGCTAGACTAAGGGTTAGCTTGGGGTCACTCGTGATCTAGGTCCCGTGTTACGTCTAGGGACTACCCTTGGGGTGTGACAAACTTGGTATTAGAGCATTACAGTACTAAAAAACTTTTAAATTGTTGTGGTTTATTAATAGGAGTAATAAGAAACCCCTACTATACGTTTATTTTGTGGCGTTTGTACCAACCACAACAAGATAGTTCATTTTATGGTGGTAAAAGTATGGGGGTTGTAAAAACCCCTACGATATATTTAATTTGTGGCATTTATTTCAACCTCTCCAAAATTATTTTTGTTGTGATGGGTTTTCTTTTAAGTTCATGATAACTTGCACAAATGTTGAGGAATTGTTGCAATTCAATATAAATGTAACCCAGAATTCGAAAAGAGGTAAAATTACAGATTTGGGAAGTTGCAGGTTTTAATTGGCGGTTGCCACCCACGGGCCGTAGGTGGGACCACAGACAGTAGGTGGGTCCGTGGTTGAACACCTCCGGAATTAGGATCATAGGATCAATGGCCTGATTAACGAATCAATGGCCTGACTAACGGATCATAGGTCGATCGACGGTCTGTGGTCCAAGGGCTTGTGGATGGCCCAAAACTCTTTGAATTAAATAACGGACCACTAGGACGGACTGTAGGTCCATCGACGGTCCGTCGGTCGTGGGTCTGTGGTTCGTGACTCGTAGTTATTTTTAGGGGCATATGGGTAATTTCCAGTTTTAATTAGATTGAAGTGGGGTCATTTTGCCTAGACCTAGACCACCTATATAATGATTTTAGACCCCTAAACTCACTCAATTAAGTCATTCTGTCAAATCCCAAAAGAAAACCCAAATCCTCTCTCAAATATTCTCTCTCTAAAAGGTGGAAGAAGAAGAAGGAGATTGAAGCTAGGTATAGATCAAGTCTCGCAAGCTTCAAGCTTCAAGCTTTTGTGGGCTTTGTGACTAAGGTATGATGGCTTTTCATCCATGAGATCCTTCCACCCATGGAGTCCCTTAGAGTTCCACAATTTGAAGAAGAATTTCGCTAATTCTAGTTAGGGTTTCTTCCAATGTTGTGGGTTCTGATGAATGTTGATCCAATTGAGTGGATTATGATTGTTTAAGATTGAATTGATTGAATTGCATGTATTTAGGATGAAATTACATGTACCCATGCCTATTCTATGATTTTAGGGTAGAATTGATATGTTTGGCTTGATGCCATGTGAGGGAAACTCTATGGGTTAGATATCTCCTTATAGGATTGATGATTTATGATTAGAATTGCTTTAGATTGAAGCATATATGATGAATATGATGTTAATTTCTTTAGATTAAAGCATATATGAAGATCATGAGATGTAGTGATTTGAGAGTAAAGCCTAGACTATGAATTGTTGATTGATTGTTGTTATGATGTGGAAGGGATACTTCCCATAACAAATTGATAATCATGATTGAATGAATGTGAAAGGTTTACTCAAATGAATGATTCTAGGTTGAAAGGATTGCTCACCTAAAATTAAAAATAGACTAAAATGCTTAATGAATAAGGAGGCTAGAGGTGATTACTCTTGGCCTCCATATGTAATGATATGAGGTAATTCCCATACTCCTTATAATTGAACAAGAGGTGAGTCCCCACGTTCTTATTATGATGAATGGACATGGATGTGAGTATCCATGATCCTTATTAAATGATGTGGAGGCGAGTACCCATGTCATATGACGAGATTGCGGAGGCGAGTATCCGCAATCTAAAAGTAAGAAAGGCAAGAGGCGAATACCCATTAGCATTTATGAGCTAGGCATTGAGGCGAATCCCCATGTCTTTAAAAGTAAGTATGACTAATATGATCGTGTTGATTTTCTTGGAGTGTTGCTAGATATGCCTTCCATGATGTAAGCTTGACTAGAGGCGGATGATCCATGTCTTGGCTAAGGATAAGTTTGGTTACTTAAGGAAGTATTCCTCTATCATTATGATGCTTTAGATGTATTGATTATGCTTATGATTTATGTCTTCTGTTGACTAATTCTTATGTTTATGTTGTTCATGCAAGCTATCATATTTAGTACTTGATTATGCTAATGCATACTCTTGCCTACATTCTTATCAAATGTAGGGTCCGACGCTCCCAATTCACACACTTGTGGCTAGGTTCATAGTTGATAAAGGAAGTGAAGCTTTGGTGAGTCCTCATTGTATTCGAGGATTGGATCACCCTTTCTCTTTTATGTCTTTCTTTTCATGTTGGACTATTGTATGGGATGTGGTCCAGGACTTTATTCATATTGTTTAGATGGTTTTGAGACAATGTTGTTAGACTTCCGCTTGTTTATAAAAGACTTTGATTATAATGAAAAGTTTTAAATTTCCGCTCATTTCTATTACTTTATGTTATGATATGCTAAGTGACTTGTATGACGCTTCTTGGGGTCCTATACACCTTGTTACATCTTGGGGGTACCCTTGGGTCGTGACAATATTATTTAATATAATATTAATTAGTTTATCAATCTTGTTTTTTTTATTTGAATCAAATAACTGATCTTAATTAATACTTTGTATAAATGTAATTCTTACAATAAATTTATAATTTCACCTATAGAAGTTCAAACATTGTATCTCTTTTTCAAAATATCTATCTTATTATTTTTCTCAAGTTTACATTAACATTAGAACTAACATCAACTTGATTGAACTTTTATATATATAGAAGAATTGTAACCGCGTGAGTTTTCGCAATTTTTAGGGACACTTTACTCTTGTGCCATATTTGGTGGGTACTATAATAAATTTAGTGTAAAAATAAACTGATACCAATATATTTTATGGCTGCTAAATATATTTTTATTGTTGATAAATACTTATTTTTTCACATAATTTTTTTCCATATTTATTGTAGGAAAAAATAGGCGGCAAATGTCCCCTCTTTTTTTTATTCCTTGTCCACAAATTCCTCTTTCAATTTTAGTGGCCCTCATTCCCTTATTTTTCCATACGTAACCATCGTACCCCATTAATTCCATAAAGAAACCCACAATCTCATTATATTGTCAGTCTATTCCTTTTTGTTGAATTTTGAGTGATTTATCATTAAATTCATACTCTTTAAAAACAAGAATATGTAACTCTAAGTCTATTTCTATTTGAGAATATTACTTATTGATTGTATCTTGAGAAAAGGCCCAAAATAGTCCTCATCTTTGGGTTAAGACTCAAAGTCATCATTGAATTTTGACATGGAACATTAATAGTCCCTCTTGTTTGCAATATTGGTGCACTTTTGGTCCTCCTTCAAAATTTTTGCTTATTTTTTAACATTGATTTTATTCATAATTTATATATGGAATGTTTAATCGTCATTTTATATATTTAGTAGAAATAATAACTCTGTGTGAGAGATTGTGAGAAGAAAGTCACCCTGTTTTGTTTAGTAGAAATCGTATTGCCGGTAAAGTTGAGAGGTTTATCACGATGATTTCACGTGCAATAGTACAAATTTTTCTTTTCTTGCAATGTCAAATGTTAAAATGTTCTTAGTTTAGTTGTAGTAATATTTATATTGAACAGAACAAGGTGTTCTTCTTCTCACCTTCTCTCACATAGAGTTATTATTTCTAGTAAATATATAAAAAGACGATGGAACATTCCTTACATAAAATGATGAACAAAATTAATGTTAAAAAATAGGCAAAAGTTTAGGGGAGGACCAAAAGTGCACCAATATTGCAAACATGAGGGACTATTAGTGCTCTATGTGAAAACTGAAGGATGACTTTGAATCTTAACCCAAAGATAAGGGACTATTTTGGGCCTTCTCTCATTGTATCTTCTCGGGTGTTATGTATTTTTGCAGGAATATATCTATCTGGGTGCATAAAATTTTGCATGTCACTACTTCTATTCAGGTTATTTATTTTCTCTTAATTCTATTTATTTTATGTATTTTAGTAAGCCATAAAATTCGGGTTCTCAATATTGCATTTATTTTTTGAACTAGTAATGCAGTCCTCATGTACAGTTTTGTTTGATTCTTTAAGGAGTAGAGTTTTGTATAATATAAATTTTACAAGAAGGCCTTATTCTTTGGTAAACTTGAGTGTTTTAGATTTTCTTTTCATTAGTTGGCTGAATATTAGGAAAAGGAAGATATCAATAATTTTCATCTTCATTGTCCAAATATCATTTCTTGTTTATATATATATTTTTACCTTCCGTATTTTGCTTTTCTTTCATATCCACCCTTACACCTTCTCTAATTTTTATGGTGTGTCTAGAGTAATTTAGTAATTGATAATAACTATTACGACTTCTTGTAATAGAATATTAAGACATTACTTTCAAATCTGAAGTATTTAGTTGTTAGAATATAATTTTCTTCTAATATTTGCATTCTTTCATTTGAGCCTAACGGTGTGGATCGAGAGTGAGCCTATATCACATTTGCAGAATCATCGGTCAAACACTAACAATTTTTTCTTCATATTTATCTATGTGAACCTTTTTATTTTTGATGAAGTTGAATTAAAGTTGTACTTTTTATGAGTTATCAAACGGATTTCATATGAAGTCAAATTAATGTTATTTCGTGTTATTAAATATTTTATTGCAAATTGATTTATGTTATTTGGGGTACTTACATTATTTGTATATGCTAATATATGTTTGACGCAATCTGAATATTTGTAGAAAATATTTAAAATTTAAAATTTAAAAATAAACTATTGTTATAAGAAACTCTCCAAATTAAATTTTAAACTTTACTTATAGGGGTCATAAACCCCCTCAAATACAAGTTTTAACGCTAATTGTGGAAGTTATAAACTATCACATATTGATTTTGAAAACGGTCACAAATAAATTATTTATTTTGTGGCAGTTGTAAAGGAGGTTCTAAAAAACTGACACAATATGCTCGTGGCATAGGTAATTGTAGCGTTTTTTTAAAATCACCACAATTTAATTTGTGGGGGTCAAAAACTATCAAACCCCCCACAAATTGATCCTTTTATTGTAGTGTTATGTTCAAGAGTTCTAGGATGTATGAAAGCCGCAATAAGTAGAGTCTCTTTCTTGAGTGTGAAGCGCGCAACACCTATGAGAGAGAGGCTACGAGTTGTTCTAAAAAATACATTCCTTCATTCTTTTCCGACTAGTGCTATAAAGTGTAAACTCTATTTAATGTCCTTCTAACTCCTACTCTTCGCATTTTGGAAATGCTTCCTAGAAGACCCAACAGAAGGAATCAACCACCAGTTCAAGTAGACCTATTGAATGAGCAAGTCATGTATGTTGAGTTCAGGGCTGCTTTCCAAGTTCTTGCTCAGGCCATGACTGCCCAGGTTAATCAGCAGGTTGTGGCCTTAGCTCCGCCGTAGAGTAACACTGCTACAGTAAGCATCCTAGACTTCACTCGGATGAACTCTCAAGAGTTTCATGAGTCTAAGTTAGAAGAGGATCCGCAAGAGTTTCTCGACGACTTCCTGAAGGTAACAAACATTATGGGTGTTACTCCAGCCGTGAGTGCAGATTTGGCCGCCTATCAGTTGAAGGGAGTGACCTACACTTAGTACCAGCAATGGAATGGTAGTAACTCAGTAACTATAGGTCAAATTTTCTCTTACCTTAATTCCAGGAAGATGATCTCTAAAGGGAATATCTATCATAACAGTTGCTAGTCTTACTTCCATGGAGTGGTAGAAAGCGAAATTGGGAGAAATTTGACATCCTGTCTTATCTTATATCGATTTTGCTCTTTTTGTCTTTCTGTTCCATCTTCAGGCGATCGAAGACTTTATCTAAGAGGTGGATTTCCCTTTTCTATACGATTAATATCTTCTTTATCTTCTTTCGAAGGCAAAAAGATTTTCAAATCTCATAATTTACGATCAATTCATTCAACATTTCCTTTTTAAGAGGACAATTTTGCACATCTAAATTATGTATTAGATATACTAATACCCTACCCCGTTCATCTGGAAATCTTGGTTCAAACTCTTATCTTATTCAGGTTAAGGATTCAAAATCCAAAACCCCAATTCTCGAATTAGTCTCAGTAGTAAATGAGTTTCCAGAAGTGTCTCAAGAAGATCTTCCCGGAGTTCCTCCAAAAAGGGAAATCGACATTGAAATATATCTCCTTACAGATACCCACCCTATTTCGATTTCTCCTTATAGAATAGCTCTAGTTGAGCTTAAGGAATTGAAAGAACTGTTGAAAGACCTTCTAGATAAGGGCTTCAATAGACCCAATATCTCTCCATGATGTGCTCCAATACAGTTCTCTCAGCATGTGCATTGAGTATCGCCAGTTGAAAAAAGTCACAATAAAGAATAATTATCCCATCTTTAGAATTGATGACATGTTCAACCAACTTCACGGTGCTAGTTGCTTTTTTAAGATAGAACTCAGATTCGGGTACCATCAGCTGAGAGTCAGAGATAGTGACACTCCAAAGACAACCTTCAGAACTCGATATGACCACTATGAATTTGTAGTTATGTCTTTTGGACTATCAAATGCTCCTGCAGCTTTCATGGACTTAATGAACAGGGTGTTCAAACAGTATTTGGACTTGTTCGTCATTGTTTTTAATGATGATATCCTCATTTATTCTTGGAGTGAGGAAGAGCATGCGACTCATATGGGAGATTTTCTGCAAACTCTCAAAGATCGCCATCTATTCGCTAAGTACAACAAATATGATTTCTGGTTACCGTCAGTAGCTTTCCTTGTTCATGTGGAATCCAGTGAAGGGATTTTAGTAGATTCTCAGAAAAATGAGGAAGTAAAACATAGGCCCAAACCCGCCTCTCTGACTATATGAAATTATCACTGATCATATCGCTTTATTTAAACTCATATGAAATTGATATTAGCAAAAATATTATAATTTGTTTATAAGTGTTGAGGTGAGTAAGGGGGGTTGTAGCTTGAGACTTCTCACCCTCTATCCTTTCTCACCCTCACTCTTTAGAGATTAGGCCAAAACACTCATAAACAGTTTTAAAGGCCCCAAATTCATCTGAAGATGGAGAATTGAAAAAAATAAAAAAATCTAAGAGAAATGCATCTACAATATTGTCCTTCCATATCGGATCACAGATAAGTTAAGTTGTTTATATGAAATCATCACTCATCATATCTCTAATATCCCAAAAATTTCTAAGTTAAGACTCGAGCCATTCTTTATGATGAATAAGTTTTGTGCCGAGTAATTCAAAATTTTCTTAGATGTTAAGGTCGCTAAAATTCCATAGCATAAAGTTAAGATGGAAAATTTTTTTCCAATTGAATTTCTCTGTGAAATTATTCTTTTGCCAACTTCAAATGACCATAACTTTCAGCACAAAATGTGTTAGTGTGGCCCATGAGGTATAAAATTGAAGGTCTTCAAGTCCTCTTTCCAACGTTGTTGAGTTTGCTAAATTCCAAGTTCGGATGAAGGAGTTATGCTCATTTGACATTAGCCTCTCCAATTTAGGCATTTTTCATCCGTTTTAAGGAGGGATATTTTGGTATTTTCCTTACCCCCACTAGCCTAACACATTTTAACCACCAAAGTTAAGGGGTCTAATCAGACTCAGCCAATTCTAAACATTTCAAAAGCATTTAGAGGATTAGGGCAAAGTTGAAGAGGAGAAAAAGAAGAAAGTTTAAAGTGTTCATCGAGTTTCAAGCTTTTTCGCCAAGAACATTGTTTCTTTAGATGTATGTAAGCTTTCATAGAGTTGGGTTCGTTTTCCCTCACGCCAATCATGTAAACTTTTACCATGGATTCGTTCTTAAAGTTGAATTATTGAATACTAGAGAAGTTTTTGAGGTTTTTGCTTCATTCTTTAACAATGGAGTCTTGCTGAGTTCTTGAGCCGAAGGTCCTGCGAATGAGTGTTGTTCCTGATAGAGTTTTGTGTGGGTTTTACATTGGAATGGGGTTTGGTTTATGAATCTAGGAGAATTTGGAGGAAATCGTTTGATTCTTGAGGAGATAAGGCTGGAAATTGAGTTAGAAATTTTGTCTGGTTTCTGGACTGAGGTTGGGGCAATGCGGCCCATAGTGCCAGAGTTGCTGGGGAAGCACCCCCATAGCACCAGATGTTCTGGGGAAGCGCGCCTGTAGTGCGCCAAAAAGGTCCTTCAGGAGTTTAGGGGCTAGCACCCTGCGCACAGAATGCGCCATGGTAGCCTGCCCCCATTTCTCATCGTCTTTCTTTCGGACTGAGTTCTTTTAAATTTGGTCTTGACTCTATTCTTAAATTAAACTATATAAAACTCCATTAATCATGTGAGATAATATACAGATCCTAATCATATCTCTTAAATTACATTTCAAGTTGAAGTAAAATTAAGAAGAAAGTTCAAGGGGGTCCTTTGAGCCAAACTGAGAATTGTTTTGAAATCAACTATAATTTTGAACTAAGTCTTGAGGAAGTTAGTCTAAGAGTGAGAAGAGTTATACCCATGAGTTCTATATTGTCATTGAGATCCTTAAGTCTAGTCGTTCATGCCCATAATTCCACATGAACTCTATGTATTGAGTGTTCTTGAGAGGAATAGTATCGTTTAGTTCAGAGATCAGAGTTCTTGAAGTTCTTGAATTATGAGTAATGAGTTTCCATATTGCTATAAAGATCCTAAATTTGAGTTGTTCATGTCCATAATTCTACATGAACCCTATGAATTGAGTTATAAATTTTGAGAAGCTTTTCGAAGCCACTATTTGAGTTTTAAACTGAGTTTTGAGGAAGTAAAGAGGACTTTTAGAAAAGAGTATAAGGGAACTAAGTGTTTCCCAAATGTTTCATTTTTACATGAAGAAATAGAATATTATTTTGAGAAAAGCGAAAATTTAATTTCTAAGTGAGTTATGAGTTCAAAGGAATTTCAAGAGCAGTTACCTCTTTTAAGAGGGTAGTTTGAGCAATTATCTCAAACCAGAGGAAGAGTTATGTTTTTGAACATATTAGCATGAGGTATATATTATTGGGAGTAGTATTGAGCACCGATATGGAAATGAGTTCAGACAACTCACATTCCTCATAAACTATGTATTCCAACGTGGGTACAAGATCATACTTTTTAGATGAATACTAAGTGCCTTCAGACAGAGATTACTAGATAAACTTAGTTGAGAAAGTCTTATACTCCGGCAAGGTATAGGAAAGTTATGGCAGCGTGGGCGAGACGCTATATCATAACATAGATCATAGTGATAGTTGTCGGTTAGAGAATCTCCCAAATAAGAGTAAAGAATTTATTATTGTATTTTCATATACATCTAAGTTATTATCTACTATTTTAAAAGTTCATGTATATTGCATCTCTTATTGTTGCTTTCTTATTGAGTTGATTATCCTTAAGTTGAGTTGAGTATCCCTGAGTTGAGTATCCCTGAGTTGAGTAGGGTTGAGTTTCCTTGAGTCGAGTTGAGTTGAGTATTCTCTAGTTGAGTTGAATATTCTTGAGTCTAGTTGAGTTTAGTATCGTTGAGTTGAGTTGAGTATTCTTGAGTCATATTGAGTTGAGATGAGGTTAGTACGTCTTCCTTATTATCAGTTCGAGCTTATACTTATGTTGTAGAGTTCCCCATACATCCTCGATAATCCATGTACTAATGCCATTTGGCCTGCATCATTTAATGATGCAGATATAGGTATTCAGGATCATCAACAAGCTTTTCGTTGAGGTCATGTGGCATTACAGTCAATTGTGGTGAGCCTTCTTGTAATCCAGAGGACTTCACCTTTACCTTACCATTAGTAGTTTTGAGATGTCGTGGGTCCTATCCCGATATCCTTCTGTAATAGTAGAGGCTCCATAGATATACAGATGTAAGACCCCAAACTCGATTGAGGGAAGCCTACCAAATATTAGCAGTACCAGGTGCCATCCACGCTAGCCAACCACTGCCCGTTGGTCGAGCTACAAATCGTAGTTGGGTCCGTGGAGAGGGACACCCAAATTTTTTTTCCAGGCCATGGACCATGATGGGACCTACGGATCGTAGGTGGGTCCAAGACCTGTGGTCCAGTGGCTGTCGATGGGCTAAAAGTCTCTCACCAATCCACGATTGTGCAGGACGGACCATAGGCCTATCCACAGTCCGTCGGTGGGGGTCTCGTGGGTCACTCCTGGATGTATTTTTTAGGGTTAGTTTCGTGTTTTCCTAATTAATTAATTAAATCCTATACTATGTCCTTACCCTAAGTCTAGGATCCCTATATAAGACTTTTTACCCCCAAATTCACCCCATTTAATTCATTCTTCAAAATTCCCAAAAGAAAACCAATTCCTGTCAAATATTCTATCTCTAGAACTTGAAGAACAATAAGAAGATTTCACCTAGGCTTTCAAGATAAGGATCCAAATTCTCCATTGAATATAAGCAATCAGACTTAAGGTATGGTAATTTTCATCCATGAATCCCTCTCATTCATGGTGTCCCCAAATTCCTCTATTAAAAAAGGTAGAATTCCCCACTTATCTAGGTTTCTTCAATCACCGTGTGTTCTTTTGATTATTGATCTTAATGATTGAATTATGTTTCAATATGCATGAACTTATGGTTTATAATGCTTTTTTGATGTTTCGCCTATCAACTTATGTAAACCCCCATGTCCATTGTGATCTCATAAAGTAGGTAGTTGATTATAAAAGAGGAGTTTTATGATCTAAATCATGAACTAATAGAATTACATAAATTTATGATAAAATCCCTATCTAATGCTTGAATTCAAGATTTGGTGATTAAAATAAGCTTTGAACCTTGAAAGGGCAAAGTATGAGTTTATGCGATCTTATGAAAATTATGTAAATGTTTTAAGGGTGCTTTGAGAGTGAAGTGCCAATGATGTTGTTGTTGTTGTGTTGTTCAAAGGATATTCTCATAAACACTTACAACCATGATGTGAAAGGTTTTCTCACATAGAAAGGATTCTTAGTTTGAAAGGCTATTCTGACCTAATTGAATCAATGAATAAGAGCAATCCTAATGAACTAGCTTGGATTGAGAAGATGACGTTCCTCTCCATGGATAATGAGAATAAGTAAGAAAAGTCTATTCCGTGGGAATTATGCTTAGCACCATGTGGATATTGACATTGATATGAAAGCTCTCCTATTAGTAGAGGCCGAGTTTCTAGAAGAAGGCTCCTGACACGGAAGCTCTTCCGTTAGTAGATGTCTAGTTTGCAGTAAAAATATCCTTATCCCATAAAATACGTGCTCTCGTAGGATGATAAGCTAGTGGATCCACTTAAGCTAGAAGTTCATGGTTCTACCTTAGGAAAGTAGAACAACCCTTTTCGGGGTGGGAGATACTGAGGGATCATGTTATAGCTCACATGGTCTCTATGTCGGTTACGGCTATTTTTCCTACAACAAAATGATTAATAAACTAAGGTTACTTAAAGAGACATCAAGATGATTTAGCTTACATTGACCATGATGTTATGACTTATGTTTTCTAACTCTCTTATGTCATGTTTTATTGGTCAATTGCATGTCATGAAATGAAATGTCATTCTTAGCATTTTAAAATGTTTTTATGCATAGCTATCATACATGGTGCATTTTTTTACTAACGCATACTTTTGCCTACATTTTCCCCAAATGTAGTGTCCGACAGACAAGGTTTCTATTTTAGTGGCTAGAGCTTGGACTTTGATCTCTTCCCCGAGCTTGGTGAATCCTCATGGTTCGAGGATGAACTTCATTGTTATCGTTTCTCTTGTGTATTTATTTTTTGAGACATGATGTATGGGATAGGCCCAATTTCATTCAATTGTAATAGATGGCTATGATGAGACATATGTTTAGACTTTCGGTTTGCTATAAAAAATATTTTGGACTTAAAATGATTGTTTTACTCTTTATTGTTTCATTTATTATGTTATGATATGCTAAGTGGCTTGTATGGAGTCGTTCAGGGTTCTATACGCCACAAAACATCTAGGGGGTACCCCTGGGTCGTGACATACTTGGTAATCAAAGCACAAGGTTTAGAATAGTCCTAGGATCTCTCTTAAGACACATCTATTATAGTCTTGTTAATGAATGTGAAGCGCGCCACATTTATGAATGAGAGGCTACAAGATGATTAGTAAACTCCACTTCTTTCATTACTCTTAAGTCATGCCATAGAGTTTAACTTTATAAATTCTCTCTCCTAATCCTTATCATATGTTCTTCAGTGTATGTCTATGAGCTTACACTAGAAGGAATGTGTGGGAGAATGTGGAACAAAAGGTTCCTCCCTAAGCTCCTCCTCAAGCTTTGGTCGATCCTTTGGCTGAGCAAGTTACAAATGCGGAGTTTAGATCAACTTTTCAAGTGTTGGCTTGAGCTTGACGGCCCAAGCCAATAGAGAGGTAGTAGTCCCCATGAACCCATATGTGGGTACGATGGCTTCAAGAGTGAGGGACTTTATGAGGATGAACCCTTTAGAATTTCATGTCTCCAAGAAAAAGGAAGATCCTCAAGAGTTTATTGATGAGGTCTATAAGGTACTTTCTATCATGTGAGTAACTCTGGGAGAGAAGGCAGAATTGGCCACTTATCAATTGAAAGGTGGTAATCAAGTATGGTAAAACTAATGGAAGGAGGAAATACTGGTGGGAGTGGGTCACATATAGTGGGAAGTGTTTAAATCTGCTTTTCTTGATAGGTTCTCTCCCCTTGAGATGAGGGAGGCAAAGGTGCTTGAGTTCATTTACCTTCGTCAAGGAAGCATGCATGTGAGGGAATATGCTCTAAAGTTCACTAAATCGTAAAAATATGCTCCAAAAATGGTTGCTGATTCTAGGGCTAGAATGACTATGCTTGTGTTGGATGTGTCCGAAATGGTGGTTAAAGAATGTCGTACCACCATGCTCATTGGTGATATTGAAATCTCTCGTCTTATGGTGCATGCACAACAAATCAAATTGGAGAAACTCAAGGAAAAGTCTAGAGAGGTAAAAAGGGCTAAGATCGATGATGGAAATTTCTCACATGCTAGATCCGATAGAAATGGTCGTCCTAAGTTTCGTCAAGGGTTTTCCGGTCAAGGCTCCTCTAATGCTCCACCTAAGATTAACAAGCATAGGGTGTGTAACAGTAAACCTCAAGGAGGGAATGGTGGTGGTTCTTCATTGGCTAGGTCTACGTGTGCTAAATGTGGGAAGAAGCATGATGGTAAGTGCCTAGCCGACACTGATGGTTGCTTTCATTGCGGGAAGAGTGGTCACAAGATGAGGGAGTGCCCAATGATTAAGGTGAAAGAAAGGGAGGGCAAGAAAGATCCTCTTAGTGGTTCAAATTCCAATGTTCCAAAGCAAAACCACTTTTATTATCTCCAAACCCGAGTAGACCAAGAGTGTTCTCCAAATATAGTTACTGGTATGCTAAAAGTCTTTCAACTTGATGTATATTCCTTGGTTGATCCCGTTGCTACTTTTTCCTTTGTGACACCTTATGTCCCCATGAAGTTTGATGTGCTCCCCAATGTATTGTTAGAACTTTTTTTGGTTTCTATTCCTGTTGGTGATTCTGTGGTGGTTAAGAAGGTTTATAGAAAATTTCCCATTTCCTTATCCCATAGAGTTACTCTTGTTGACTTGGTAGAGCTTGACATGTTAGATTTTGATGTTATCCTTGGGATGGATTGGTTGCATTCTTGTTATGCTTCCATAGATTGTAGGACTCGTGTGGTCAGATTTCAGTTTCCAAATGAGCCTATCCTAGAGTGGAAGGGAAGAAATTCTATGCCTTAGGGTCAATTTGTCTCTTGTTTCAAAGCTTGAAAGATGATCTCTAAGGGTTGCATTATTATTTAGTTAGGCTGAGGGATGTAGATTCCTAAACCCCTATTCTTGAGTCGATCCCCATTGTAAATGAGTTTTCGGAAGTGTTCCTGGAGGATTTGCCCGATATTCCTCCTAAAAGGGAATTAGACTTTGGTATCGACCTTCTCCCATATACGCAACCTTATCTTTATTACTCCTTATATAATGGCCCCTGTTAAGTTAAAGGAGTTGAAAGATCAATTGAAGTATTAGTTGGATAAGGGTTTCATCCGACCGAGTATCTTTCCATGGGGTGCTCCAGTTTTGTTTGTAAGGAAGATGGTTTACTCCATATATGTATTGATTATCGTCAGCTGAACAAAGTGACCATTAAGAACAAATATCCTTTTCCAAAAATAGATGATTTATTTGACAAACTTCAAGGGGCAAGTTATTTCTCTAAGATTGATCTTCATTTGGGTTATCAAAAATTGATGGTGAAGGAAGATGACATTCCGAAGATGACTTTTCGAACTCGGTATAGTAAAATTATGAGTTTTTGGTAATGTCATTTAGGTTGACTAATGCTCCGGCGGCGTCTATGGATTTGATGAATAAGGTGTTTAGACTATACCTTGATATGTTCGTAATCGTGGTCATTGATGATATTTTGATCTACTCAAGAAGTGAGGATGAGCATATTGATAATTTGAGGATCGTGTTGTAAATTCTTAAGGACCAACAACTTTTTGCAAAGTTTCGAAAATGTAAATTTTGGCTAAGGACCATAGCTTTTCTTAGGCATATTGTAACAATAAAGGGTATTGAGGTAGATCGAAAGTATACGGATGTGGTCAAAAGTTGGCCTAGACTTCTAACCCCTCAGATATTAGAAGCTTCTTAGGTTTGGCGAGTTACTATAGAAGGTTTGTTGAGGTGTTTTCCTCCATTGCTTCTCCCTTGACGGCTTTGACTTAAAAGAAGGCTAAATTCATATGGTCAGAAGCTTGTGAGAAAAGTTTCAAAGAGTTGAAAGATAGACTTACCTCCGCTCAGTTGTTGACCTTACCGGAAGGTACATATGGCTTTGTGGTATATTGTGATGCCTCTAGAGTTGGGTTGGGATGTGTGCTTATGCAAAATGGCAAAGTTATTGCCTATGCTTCGAGGCAACTTAAGATCAATGAGAAGAATTATCCTACGCATAACTTTGAGTTAGCTGTAGTTATTTTTGCCTTAATGATTTGGAGGCATTATTTATATGGAGTCCATGTTGATGTGTTCACCGATCATAGGAGTTTGCAATATGTGTTTAGTCAAAAGGATTTGAATCTTCGCCAAAGAAAGTGCTAGAAATATTGAAGGATTATGACATTAGTGTTCTCTATCACCCCGGTAAAGAAAATGTGGTAGCGGATGTTGTTAGTCGACTATCAATGGGTAGTGATGCTAATGTTGAGGATGAGAAGAAAAAGTTGGTTCGAGATGTTCATAGGTTGGCTCGACTAGGGTTTCAACTAGTGGATTCCACCAAGGGTGGTGTTATGATTGATAATGGGTCAAAATAATCTTTTTTGATGAATGTGAAGGCTAACAAATGTTTTGATCCAATTTTGGTAGAATTGAAAGAGGTGGTACTCAAAAAGTCCATTGAGGCTTTTTACCAAGGAGGAGATAGGGTACTTAGATATTAAGGTCGGTTATGTGTTCTAAATGTTGATGACTTGAGGGAATAGATCTTGGTAGAAGCCCATAGTTCTCAATACTCTATTAACCCGGGAGTCACCAAGATGTACTGTGATTTGCAAGAGATCTATTGGTGGAATGTGATGAAGAAGGATATTGCAGAATTTGTGGCTAAGTGTCCTAATTGTCAACAAGTGAAGGTTGAGCATCAGAAACCGGGAGGTTTATCCCAAGACATTGATATTCCTACTTGGAAGTGGGAAGATGTGAATATGGACTTTATTGTAGGGTTGCCACGTACATGGCGACAACATGACTCGATTTGGGTAATAGTTGATCGGATGATGAAATCTGCTCATTTTATTCCCGTCAAAGTTTCCTATTCGGCGGAAGATTACACTAAGTTGTATTTGAGAGAGATGGTAAGGTTGTATGGAGTTCCCTTGTCCATAATTTCTAATCGAGGTAACCAATTCATCTCTCAATTTTGGAAGTCATTCCAAAAGGTTCTGGGTACAAAAGTTAAGCTTAGCACAACTTTTCATCCCCAAACCAATGGGCAATCGGAGCATACTATGCACACTTTGGATTACATGTTGAGGGCCTGTGTTATTGATTTTAAGGGTTATTGGGATGACCATTTGCCACTAATTGAGTTTTCTTATAATAACAGTTATCACTCAAGTATTGATATGGCTCCATTTGAGGCTCTTTATGGTAGGAGATGTCGGTCTCCTTTAGGATGGTTTGAGGTGGGTGAAGTTGCTCTCATAGGTCCATAATTGGTACATGAGGTCATAGAAAATATTCGGCTTATTAGAGAGAGGTTGAGAATGGCCCAAAGTCGGCAAAAGTCTTATGTCGATGTTAGAAGAAGGGATTTGAATTTAAGGTTCATGATTGGGTTTATTTGAAAATCTCACCCATGAAGGGTTTAATGAGGTTTGGGAAGAAAGGGACACTTAGTCCCCGTTTTGTAGGTCCATACCAAATTTTGAGACGTGATGGTAAGGTTGCATATGAGGAAGATTTTCCGAATGAGTTGGCATCGGTGCATCTGGTTTTCCATGTCTCCATGTAGAAGAAATGTGTTTGGGATCCAACATCCATAGTTTCCTTAGAGTGTTTGGAAGTTAAATAGAATCTTTCTTATGAAGAGGTTCCGGTTGAGATTGTAGACCGGCAAGTTAAGAAGCTGAGAAATAATGAAGTCGCTTCCGTAAAAGTTCTATGGAGGAATAATATAGTTGAGGGTGCTACTTGGGAGGCCGAGGCCGATATGATGTCCCGATATCCTCATCTCTCTCCTTATACTCCTACATTAGCTTTCGGTAATGAGTTCCTCTTGGTTGTTTTATGTTTAGGAGTCTTGTGTGTTTTATGTGTTTTCCATGATTTCCTTATGATTATGCATGTTCTTGAAAAAAGCTTATGTTTAAAAGAATATGGCTTATGTGATTTGATTTCCTATTGTTGTTGTGCAATCAGTATGAGTTGCATATAGACTTCATGAGATTATTGTTGAACATGCATTAGATATGCTTTTTTAGAATTAATTGCATAAAGGCTCCATGAGATTGTGTTGAGCATGTTTTTAACTTGGATAAGGTAGTTCCTCCTTGAAGATGAGAAATGTTGAAATTGTCATGCATATTGGGTTGCTAGATGTAGTTCCTACTTCCTTTTAATGAATTTAGTATGTTTAGCTTCGAGTTGATATTTCCTCCTTAACTATGTGCATTTTGATGAGATTGCATGCATGATAGGTTGTGAGATTTAGATTCACCCCTATGTGGTATTTTGAGAACGTCCTAGATTGGAGTCGATAGTTCCTCCTTGGTTACATTCATTGCATTGTTAGGTTGGGTTGTTAGTTCCTCTCCTACTCTTTTAGAACCAATTTAAATCTCATTCGAGGACGAATGATCCCAAAGGGGAGATATTTTAACACACCGGACTCGATAGATGGAAGCCTACGAAATTTCAGCAATACCAGGTGCTATCCACGGTGGCCAACCACGGCCTGTGGGTCGAACCACGAGCCATACGTGGGTCCATGGAGAGGGCCACCCAAATTGAGTTCAGGCCATGGACCACGGTGGGACCTACAAATCGTAGGTGGGTCCACGCCCCATGGTCCAGTTGTCTTTGACTACCAAAAGTTTCTAACCAGACCACGATTGTGCAAGACGGACCATAGGTCCATCCATGGTCCATCGGTGGGGGTCTCGTGGGTCACTGCTGGAAGTTATTTTTCAGGGTTAGTTGGGTCTTTTCCTTATTAATTAATTCCAATACTATGTACTTTTGCCTAAGTCTAGGACCCCTATATAAGATTTTTTACCCCTAAATTCACCCCATTTAATTTATTCTTCCAAATTCCCAAAAGAAAACAAATTCCTCTCAAATATTCTCTCTCTAGAACTTGAAGAAGAAGAAGAAGATTTCTCCTAGGGTTTCAAGCTAAGGATCCAATTTCTCCATTTAAGATAAGCAATTGGACTTGAGGTATGGTAGTTTTCATCTATGAATCCCTATCATGGAGTCCCCAAATTCCTCTATTTCCAAAGGTAGAATTCCCAATTAGCTAGGGTTTTCTTCAATCACCATGGGTTCTTTCGATTATTGATCTTTATGATTGAATTATGTTTTAATATGTATGAATTGATGATTTATAATTCTTTTATGTTATTTCCCCTATGAACCTTTGTAAACCCCCTTGTTTTCTCAATTGTGATCTCATAAAGTGGGTTGTTGATTATGAAAGAGGAGTCTTATCATCTAAAGCATGAAGTAACATAATTACATGAATTTATGATGAAATCCCTATCTAATCCTTGAGTTCTAGATTTTGTGAATGAAAGTAAGCTTTGAACCTTGAAAGCGAAAAGTATGAGTTTATGCATAATCTTATGAAAACTATCTAAATGTTTTAAGGGTGCTTTGAGAGTAAAGTGCCAATGATGTTGTTGTTGTTGTTGTTATGTTGTTGAAAGGATATTCTCATAAACACGAACAACCATGATGTGAAGGGTTTTCTCACATAGAAAGGATTCTTAGGTTGCAAGCTTATTCTCACCTAATTGAATACATGAATAAAAGTTATCCTAATGAAATAACCTCGATTGGCAAGATGAAATGCCTCTCCATGGATAATGAAAATAAGTGAGAAAATACTATTCGGTGGGAATTATGCTTAGCACCGAGTGGATATGGACATTGAGATCAAAGCTTTTCCATTTGTAGAGGTCGGGTCTCTAAAATAAGTTTCATGAGATGGAAGCGCTCCCGTCAGTAGAGGCCAAGTTTGTTGTAACAATCTCCTCACCCCATAAACTACGTTCCCACGTAGGATGATTAGCTAGTGGATCCACTTAAACTAGAAGATCATGGTTCTACCTTAGGCAAGTAGAACAACCCTTTTCGGTGTGGGAGACACCGGGGGATCATGTTATAGCTCACATAGTCTGTATGTAGGTTAAGGCTTATTTTCCCACAACAAGATGATTAATGATCTAAGGTTACTTAAAGAAGTATCTCATATGCGTTCAAAGATTTAAATTTACCTTGCATTGACTATGATGTTATGACTTATGTTTTCTAACTCTCTTCTATCATGTTTTATTGGTCAATTGCATGTCAAGAAATGAAATGTCCTTCTTAGAATGTTTGAAATATTTTTATGCATAGCCATCATACTTAATGCATTTTTGTACTAACGCATACTCTTGCCTACATTTTTTCCCAAACGTAGGGTATGACAGACAGGGTTCCCATTTTAGTGGCTAAAGCTTTAACTTTCATTTCTTCGCCGAGCTTCGTGAGTCCTCATTGTTCGAGGACAGACTTCATTGTTATAGTTTCTCTTTTGTATTTCCTTTTTGAGAAATGATTAATGGGCTAGGCCTATTCATTTTATTGTAATAGATGGCTATGATGCGACATGAGTTTAGAGTTCCGCCTTTCTATAAAAACATTTTTGGACTTAAAATGATTGTTTTACTCTTTATTGTTCTATTTCTTATGTTATTATATTCTAAGTGGCTTGTATGGAGTCTTTCGGGGGTTCTATATGCCATGTTACATCTAGGGGGTACCCCTGGGTTGTGACAACAAAGTTTAGGAGTTTTCTATATATACTTTCTTTTTGAGTTGTTTTACAAACTCTGAGTTATGTATTTAGTATTGTTCAGACTTTTGAAAGTTTAGTATTTGAGTTTAATGGAACTTAATTCAGTTTTTAGCTTATGTATGCTTGAGTTAGTCTTTCGATTGTAGTCGGCCAGGATGAGGGCTCGCATGGGGACCATCAAAGATTTTTGAGTGTCGACCACGTCCAGGGTGATGACTTTGGTCGTGAAAAACTGTGTCTATAAAGCCGAGTCTATAGGATCTTATTTATGGTTGTGAGGGCCCCACTTCCATAAATGAGGAACTATCAACATTTAAGGAAAACTTTCCTTTCTTCCATACTCTAAATCGTGCAGTAAAACTATGTCGTAAGGAGCTTATTAATACTCGTGTGTTTCTCAAATTCATTCCACTACCGCTCATACAAGAGGTGGTTGAAATTCAAAGTCAGTTCTTTAACGATGAGTTGCTCTCAACAAAAGTATTGACCAAGTCATGAGAACGCAAAGGGGATTGAGAGAAGCCTATGAGCGAGTTTAACTGTTGAGATTCGAAAGAATGCACGCATATTCATATGAATCGTCCGTTTGAACTAAAAGGGAGATGTACTCTCTTCTATAAATGTTATTTCAACTGAGATCTTTATGAGCAAGTGTGTTTTAGAGCTTGGGTAGTATGTTCACCCAAAAATGTAGTATGAGTTATGAGATTATGAGTAGTAGTAGTGAAAGTGACAAAAGTTAGAAGATTGCATCCAGAGGTTCAGTATTCCAAGAAAGGGAGATAGTGATTAGGCAAGACGTGTTATTATAGTCATGCACCTAGTGAGTTATTAATGAGTAGTTTTTCCTTATGGGTAGAGTAACATGTGATGAGTTGTGTAGATTTCATGATAGGAGATAGACTAAGAGATGCAAGTTAGGATGAGTCAGTGTATACTTTAACTAGAAAGGAGTTTATTATAAGGTGTCATTGTGTTTGTAACGACCAAGTGTAGGTGTTGAATAGAAGAGTAGGATTATTCATAATGTGATAGATCTAAGCCATGCTTATGTTTTAAGGGAGTGCCCATAACATTCAAAGTGTTATATAAATAATTAGGCAATGATGCATAGTGAGTGAGTAAATGGTTCTTAAGCTGTGAAGTGGAACGTGATGTTAATTTGTAAGTATGAAGACAGAAAGATAAAGATTAACTACTTGTCATGAAGTGTTAGTGGGCGAGTGTTTTTTAATTTTCATCTGGTAGTTGTAATTAAATATAGTAAGTGACCAATCATATTGATATTTGGGGAGTAATAATAAACATTAAGCTTGAATTTGCAATGAGCGTCATGATCAAAAGAATGGAAACATTGGGTATGATGTTAGTCTTGAGATCCGATCTGGTAGACTTGATGTCACGACCCGAGTCTACACCCCGGAGCAACACAGTGTACTCGACCCTGAAGGGGTATTATACAAGCCTCATAGCATTCATAACATAAGATACATAGACATAGAGTGGAATTTTAAAAACTCTCTTTATAAACCCAACAATAAAAAATACTCATTTAAAAGCAAGCGGAAGTCTATCGTCTCACATGCCCATCAAAACAACATACTTGAAACAAAATAGGGTCACGTCCCCTTTACAATTGATGTCTTAACAATAGTCTTAAAACATGAAAGAACTAGAAACATTAAAAGTCCTTATCCTTGATCTATGAGGACATACCAAAAGATGTCTTGGAAGAACTCTAATCCAAGCTTCGACTAGGGAGAATCAAATTAAGTGCCAAGCCCTACCCTTCATTAAAGTAAAAATATATGGGTTAGCACAATTAAGTACTAAGTATGATAGCCATGCAAAAACATGCTTAAAAGGACATTTTTGTTTGAAAGTCATGCTTGTATGCCATATGATAAAACTTCATGAAAATAAACATAATAGGCATATTATACAAACACAACCAACATATAAGTTGCTTCTCACAATAGAGACATAATCAACATATAAACCATTACCTTCACATTTAGCCTTCACCTCAAGTAACCCTCAAGTTATACTATGTGCAATGTATGGATAGCATCTCATACCGCCATCCACACTAAAGTACCACCTTAATGTCACCAAAAGTGACCTTACCATTCAACCTTACCATTTTTACACCATATTCATACATAAGAGACACAAACATTACATAAGTCATATAATCACATTAAGGACCATCATCTAAGGCAACTCTAAGTTATACTTGTGCAAAGTGCAAGTAGCATCCCATAATACTACTCACAATAAGTACTCCTTTGAAGTCACCATAGATAAGGCACATTCATACTCAACAAGTCATAACAAGGAAATAACTCATAATACCATCCAAGTATAGCATGTTTTTTCACATTAAGTAACTTCCATTCCCTCCTTGATATTTAGGGTTAGACACCCTATCATTGTTGATCATTGAGGAATCTTGATTGTACAACCTCTTCTTGGACCTTGGTTTAGTTTGCTCATCAAGCCTAGACCTCTTCAACTCCTTATCCTTCCTCTTAAATTTGGACTCCTCAATAGATTGAGCATACACCAGAAGCCTAGAAATGTTCATGTCATCATGGAGCATCGCCGTACGACACTCTTCCTTAACTAGGTCGTATACACCGGTCACAAACCTATTCATCTCATCCCTAGGGTTGGACGCCAAAGATGGAACATACTTAGACAATAGGGTAAACTTCAAGAAATACTCCTCCACAGTCATGCTACCTTGCCTAAGGTTTATAAAATCCTCAACCTTAACCTCCCTCTTCTCACGGGGAAAGTACTTACTAAAGAAAGCTTTCTTAAACTCCTCCCATTCTATAGGACCCGCTTCTAAAGGCCTATTCCCTTTTCATTGAGTGAACCAAACTTGGGCGACATCTTTCAATTGATAGGAAGCTAACTCCGCTTTCTCTGTAGAAGTTACTCTCATAGAATTGACTATCTTATACACTTCATCCATGAATTCTTGGGGATCCTCTTCCATCTTAGAGTCAAGGAAAACCAGAGGATTCATCCTCACAAAGTCTCTCAACCTTGAGGCCATGGTACTCTTATTAACATTCACCCTAGGGCCCATATCCCAACTAACTTGAGCCGTCATGGCTTGGGCTACAGTTAGAAAAGACGACCTAATCTATTCATTGGTGAAGGGTGGAGCATCCACCAGAACTTGGTTGCCTTGAGGCACCTTGAGGACCTTGGGGAGGAACTCCCTCATTCACATTCTCCACTTCCACTATTCTTGCGGGCGTCCTTCTTCTATTCATATCCTATAACAAGATAAGGATTAGGAAAAGGATACTTATAGAGCTAAACTCTAAGGCACGACTTCAAGAATATGAAAGAAGTGTAACTTCCTAACGTCCTATAGCCTCTCGCTCATAGATGTGTTGTGACTCACATCGATTAACAAGACACTACTAGATGTGGCTTGTGAGACATCAATCCTAAGACCACTCCCAAAACCTTGTGCTGTGATACCATATTTGTGACAACCCGAGTGTACACCCCGAAAACAACACGGTGTAATAGACCCTGAAGGGGTCTTATACAAGCCTCATAGCATTCATAACATAAGATACTTAGAAATAGCATGGAATTTTAAAAACTTTCTTTAGAAATCCAACAATCAAAATTACTCATTTAAAAGCTAGCGGAAGTCTATCATATCACATGGCTATCTAAACAACATATTTGAAATAAAATAGGGTCACGACCCCTTTACAATCGAAGTCTTAACAATAGTCTTAAAACATGAATGAACTAGAAACATTAAAAGTCCTTGTCCTCGATCTATGAGGACATACCAAAGATTTCTTAGAAGAACTCTAATCCAAGCTTCGACTAGGGAGAATAAAATTGAGTGCCAACCCTTACACTTCATAAAAGTAAAGAAATAATGGGTTAGCACAATTAAGTACTAATTATGATAGCCATACAAAAACATGCTTAAAAAGGATATTTTTGTTTGAAAGTCATGCTTGTATACCATTTGATAAAACTTCATGAATATAAACATAATAGGCATACTATACAAACATAACCAACATATAAGTCACTTCTCACAATAGAGACATAATCAACATATAAACCATTACCTTCACATTTAGCCTTCACCTGAAGTAACCCTCAAGCTATACTCTGTGCAATGCATGGATAACATCCCATACCACCATCCACACTAAAGTACCACCTTAAGGTCACCAAAAGTGAAGTTACCATTTAACCTTACCATCTTTACACCATTTTCATACATAATAGACACAAACTTTACATAAGTCATATAATCACATTAAGGACCATCACCTAAGGCAACTCTAAGTTATACTTCTGCAATGTGCAAGTAGCATCCCATACTACTACTCAAACTAAGTACTTCTTTGAAGTCATAATAGATAAGGCACATTTATACTCAACAAGTCATAACAACGAAGTAACTCATAATACCATCCAAGTATAGCATGTATCTTCACATTAAACATATAAGCATTTAAGTCACCCATTTTTTATTAGCTTTATTAAGAACACCTTCATCCATTAGACATTAAGCCATAATTCTCATTAACATCATCGTTAGAGCCCATTAATTCATTACATTATAAAGGAACAAACCATGAACTCCCTCGAAGCCTACTTATGCAATGCATAGATGGCGTCCCATACCACCACCCACACTAAGTAGTACATTCTTAAGAAGCCACCGTTCATTAACATAATTGTGGAGGTAAGCCTTAACCAACATAGACCATGTGAGCTAGACATGGAATCCTGGTGTCACCCTCACTGGATTAAGGGATTCCTACTTGCCTAAGGTAGGACCATTGTTTTTAGCTTAAGTGGATCTACTAGCTAGACCTATGTGGGCATAAAGTTTATGGGATAGGGAGATTGCTACTAGATACCCAGCCTCAGCTAACGTATGAGTATCCATCTCAAGAGATTGCTACTAAGTGCCCCACCTCAAGTCACGTATGAGCACCCATCTCAATCCATATCCACTCGGTGTTTGGCACTATTCCCCACAGAGTATTTGACATTTATTACATTCGTTCATTATTATGCGATAAGAGATTGCTACTAGATACCGCGCCTCAACTAACGTATGGGCCTCCATCTAAAACCTAACATTCATTCATTGGAAAGCTCATATATTCAAAGGTCAGAATAGGCTTTCACCTAGGAATCCCATATTTTGAGAATGTCCTTTCACAACATGTCTTTTCATTCATTAGAGTACAATTGAGAATAGCCTTTCAATAAGTACTCCATCATTAACATAAACATAGAACTTCATTAATTATTCATTCATGAGTGTGTGTGTATGTAAGAATATCCTTTCACATATATCATCATCATTCATAAGGTTAATTGAGAATATACTTTCAATCACCACATACTACTTTCTAAACATGATCATCATTCATTCATTTAGATCACACACACATACTTCATATCATAATTATACATAGATCTTTCATATATATAGAGGTACAAGGAAGATATCCATCAATTCAATACCACAATATACATAGTAAGTAAACACCTCCATCTTTCAAGTGGATCAATAGATCAAGCACAATTCTACTACAACAAGTAATTTGGTCATAACTTGCCATTTCAAGGTCATGGTCAAAAGTCACCAAGACACAAACAATTTACTACGATTCAAGCATGTATAATGATATAATTCAACAATCTAAATCAATTTAGGTATAATCCATCAACATTCATTCATGATCAACAAACCCACTTCATAAGGCACAAATTAGGAATTGAGAGAATTCATGGGTTCATAGAGTATTTTCATCATAAATAATCAATTAAACACTAATACAATCATAATTTGTCATTAGAAACCTTTTGAAAATGTTTGATGAAAGAACCCATGAGATTGAGTAAATCCCTAGATTTTCATACTTTGTAATCACTTTTGAATTGGCTCCTTGAATGAAGAGTTAGACAAGGATCCAGATTTCCATACTTTGCTATTATTCCCCATGAAAATCCTTTGAAAACCTTGAAGATTTGGCCTTGAGAGCTTGAAGTCCTTACCTTTAATGGAGGTTTCTAGAGAGAGTTTTTGGAGGGGATGGGAGGTTTTGATTTGGGGTTTTGAAATAATGAGGTCTAAAATATGTTTTAATACTTTTAACACTCTTAAAAATACTTTAATAAACCCAAAATAACCATCCAAAAACTTAACTAAACTAATTAGCTAATTACCAAATAACCCCTCACTTGGCCGAACCAAATCTGTAGATTGCAAGTGCCATCTACTAACCACCCACCTACGGTCCGTAGGTGGGACCACGAGACGTACTGTCCAACCATTTTTTGGTTTAGAGGCTCTCATTTAGGGTTCTTGACCTACGGGGTGTGGTCCCCTTCCGTAGGTCACCAAACTTTTGGCAACTTTTTGGTTTCAAGGGGTCTTGGGGGTTAGGCTTAGGATACTCCTCAAGGACCTCTAGGGTGGTCCATGGAGAGTTGTACCTTGAATTTTAACCCCTAAACCCCTCAACCATATCTTGGGACAACATCAGGCCACCTCAAACCTCATGACAAACTCACACACTCACTAGTTAGGTTCTAATTTCACTTATTCATTTTACGGGTCGTTACACTTGACATAGAGTAGCTGACGAATTGAGATGTTAGCTACAATGAATATGAGTAGTACCAGTGAGAGATCCTTACTTTTAGATAAGGGCAGTAAAGTGTGGCTAAGTCATAAGAGTAACAACAACATTAAGTGGTGTACCGAGAGGGTATGTAATGAGGTGAGGTTCCTATTAAGTTAATGATTTTTCATGGGTGTCTAGATATCAAATTGAGTTCTCAATGTGGAGTAGGTGGAGTTAAGCATTACTTATCACCCTTAAGAGTTTGGTAGAAAGGATTTTACGTAGTCAGTGATGAGCCTCCTAACTATAGTTCAAAGTTTCCTCAATTTAGGTTCATATATGAACATAAAAAGATCTTATTAGTGGGCTAATAAGAACAAGTCAGATTATTAAGTGTCAAATTAAGCAGCCTTATAATCTAATAAGAAGAGGGTAATATTAGCATCTTAGAAAGAGGTCCTCCCTAGGAATGGAAGAAGTCATAGTACCTGTTTATGGGGAGTTCAGTACCCATGGGATAAGCCTTTCATGAGTATTAGAGTAAAGGGAATGTAGACCAGTTTATATCTAATGGAATAGATCCATAACTTTTTAAAGTGTCAGTGTTAGACCTAAGGGGGAGATGATAAGATGAGAAATCAAGTCAAGTGTTGAGAATGAGATAGTTATGTCTTCCATTAGAGTTAAGGAGGTACATCAATTCAGTCATACTCTAGCGTATTCCTTAAAGTTTGGTCATTACAACATCATGATAATGTATCTTATATCATAATTGTGTCTATGACTTATGTCCATACACTTCAGAGAGATTCAGATCTATGTGAGTTTCTAGAATGAGGGGCAAAGACTTTAGTCCATTAATCTCAAGCTTAATCCATAAAGTTATGTATATCAGCCTCATTATATGAACCTATTCATATAAGCATTCATGTCTCATAGTATACTCAGTCTTGTAGATTCATGATTTACTCTCAATGGCTAGAAACATAATGTTATGCCATGCATATTCTTATATCACATATCTCAAATGAATTGTGCTTATGATCTTTCGCCCTAAAGCTATCTCAGTTATTCTTTTTAGTGAGAGTGTTGTTAATAATAGAGGATTTATATTTTCTTATTGTGATATTTCTGGTATTTTTATTCCATCTAAGGTTATAAATGTGGAGGAAAAAGGAGATAAGTTTTACGATGAGTAATAAGTCAGTTTCTGGTAATAATGTATGAAAGTTCTATTGGTAGAAGTGATGAGAGAATGAGGAATTCTTATAAGGAGTGGGTAGTAGGAGTCAATGGAGTGGTTATGGTTCTAATCTTGAATGTAGTTTTGTTAACACGTGGACAATGCGTGATACATTAGGTGTTTCATGATATTAGCTCAAGGTTAGTGGAATGTATCGGTAAGGAGTAGTGTTCTTGGGATGAGATTTCCTATAGAGGTATAGAACCCTAATCTTGTGATTTAGATTAGAATAATAACCTTATGTTAAGACTTGGTGATTATGAGTTACGCTTGAATATAGTAAAAGTAACCCCTTCTATTATCATTCAATCCGTTATTTGAGGACGAATGATCCCAAGGGGGAGATATTGTAATATCCCCAAAAAAATTAAGTTAAGACTCGAGTCAGTCTTTATGGTGAATAAGATTTGTGCCGAGTGATTCAAAATTTTCTTAGACTGTTAAGGTCGCTAAAATTCCATAGCATAAAGTTAAGTTGGAAACTTTTTTTCCCAATTGAATTTCTCTATGAGATTATTCTTTGGTCAACTTCAAACGACCATAACAATCAACACAAAATGAGTTAAGTGGCCCATAAGGTATCAAATCGAAGGTCTCATTATTGTTAATTCGTATTGTTTGTTATTGTTTGCAGTTGTTAATCAAAACCAAAACCCCTATTTGACTTTCGTGTCACCACTAAATTTGAATGATGTCATGATTGGATAATTTCTATTCCTATGACTGATTTGACCACGCTCATACTTCCCAATTGAATCTGAAAGACGTACCGCTCCATGTGGGATTCGACCCCAACTCATTTAGTTGGGTTTTATATTGATTTACGATCATTGACGCTTAGAATTGGATGAAGTGTCTTTGAAACGTTACTAATCACCCATACAATAGTCCAACATGAAAAGAAAGACATAAAGGGAAAAAATGTGGTCCAATCCTTGAATGGTATGAGGACTCACCAAATCGTCACCCCTAGATCAACTATGATCCTAGCCACAAGTGTGTGAATCAAGATTGCTAGATCCCACATTTTGATAAGAAATGTAGGCAAGAGTATGCGTTAGTCCAAGAATGTACTAAATATGATAGCTTGCATAAACAAAAGGGTTAGTCGAAAAAAACCATAAGCATAATCAATGCACATATATCATCAAAATGAAAGAGGAATACTTCTGTAGCGACCCTAAAAATAGATAGGTGAAACTAGAGCCTAACGTATGAATTTTTAAAGTTTAAGCATAAATTGGAGTTATAAAATTGGAAGTAGTCACTTTTGGAAAAAAAGTTCAAAAT
>JAJOOD010020887.1:0-18055 GCA_029582525.1 Solanum tacnaense | reverse complement strand
TATAAGCTCAAAGAAATGATTTGTGAAAAGACTAAAATGCCCTTAAATTTCCGGAACGGACTCCCTGCCAACTGCCCAACTTTCAAAGATCATAACTCACTCATACGAACTCGGAATCGAGCAAACTCGGCGGCGTTGGAAAGATCGTTCCACAAGCTTCGAAACCATAACTGGAACTACTCCTAACTCATCCTGAGCTAGGAGTTATGACTGCTCAAAGTTGGCCAAAAACTCACTGATTTCCACACTTAGCCAAATTTCCAGATTTTAAATTTTTCCAAAAAAATGACTATTTCCAAATTTCAAGCTTCTTCATATTCATTTTTAAATTGTCGGATGCTACAAACATTTATAAAGAGTGTTATTTAAATATACTCATATTAAATATTTTAGTGAGATTACAAGGTGGGAGATTTGAACCCTCACTAACTGAGCTACTAAGATACTCCGAATTCATTCTCATTTCATTTGGCTAGTTAGTTTCTTTTTTTCATGTACTCTGGCCATTGAAAATAAATTTGGCACAGAACCATTTATCTCAAGTACGGATTATTTTCTCTTAACAAAAGTTTATTCAGCCAAGTCAATTACCATGCATAGACAAGCTACTCTATTTTCACATTCTTTCTGTTTCTCATCAGGATCACTATCAGTGACGATTTGAGACTCGGATTGGAGATGTGCAACCCACTCCTGACGTTTGTTGGCATCCGTGTATGAATACATTGTGTCATAACGAGGTCCATTCAAGAATACCATTGTCCTTAGAACCAATCCTATGTCCATGTCACCTGAAAATGAAATGCCTCCAAATCCACCACTGTAAGGCCCTCGCCGACCCACTTCTAGTTGATTGATCAACTCCATCGCCTTAACCTGGATCATACATGAACAAAGAACAGGACTAGAAATAATTCCATAGTGTACAAATTTGTAGCAGCATGTTAAATCTAGAAATGAATGGAACTTCGACTTTGGTCCTTATAGTATTAAGACAAATAGATAAGCTTGTTTGGTTGGGGAACAAGTTATCCTGGGATTTGTAACATTTCCATAAAAAATGAATGACCAGCGAATTTAAAGTCGAGAGTGTAACCTTTGTTGCTCCACAGATGGTCCTAATAGGCAATGCAACTCACAGTTCATCCCAATAGTTTAAATGATCAAGTAATTCTCCTAACACCTGCAGTGGAAAAAATGCCATAGTTGTGAATATTGTCTATGTTATATTCGAGGTGTTTTGATAATCCTCACAAATGCAGGGACCTGGTCAATGGGAGAGTGCTCTCATCCATATTCAAATGGAGTACAACTGTAAAGTTGTCATGTCATGTGGTAGGTGAAAAGTGTAGCATACTGCACCAATATGAAGAGCGGACGAGAGTGTATGTTTCAGTGGCTCACAAATGCAGGGACCCAGTCCATGGCTAAGTTCGCTCGTCCAAATCTATAGTGGTGTACAGCTGTAAAGCTATCCTGTTAGAGGTTGGTGAGGCGTCAACGTACTACACCAATCAGAATGAACGAGGTTGTTTTTCCAATGGTCAATAACTCTTTATGGTTGACTTAGTCAACATGACAAACAACAAATTAAATCATTCATTCAAAAAGAGAGGGAGCCAGAAAGTCTTCTCAAGAACTCACTAAGAAAAGTTTGCAAGGGACTTGGTCCCTTCAAGACTGCGTACGTGAAAGGACGACAAGAAAACTGTCAGAAAAGTTGCCACTTCTGATGTTGTAGGTGCACCTCTTTCTAGAGAGACAAGCTCTCAGCCAATGGCCAGTCCCAAGGAGTTTGTGTTCATTTCAATATAATATCTCAATACAAAATACAAACTTAAGATTTGGCAAACAAAACTTGGATTTTCTCTGAAAATTCATAAGCTTGAAAAAAGAAGACCATCTTCAAGGAAGAACAATGCTCATATCAACAAGGGACCAGATGGAGTACTGAAGCGTCTTGTTGTATTTAGAGTTGTGTATCGTATGTGCTTAAATTGTAAACCTATTCCTTTAATTTTTTGTTCTGTTCATCTAAAAATCTAAGTCAGTTAAGGGTAACGTATTTAGTCGGCAGTATTGTATCTGCTTAGTCAAATTATAAGTTATCGAGAGTTAGATAGCTTAGTGGGCAGTGTGGTATCTGCTTAGGTGCTTTCTTTGTGGTAGAGTTACTACATTGAGGGGGAAGGGATTTAAAGGTAAATTCCTAGGTTGCAAGAAGTTGTAATCTGAATCGTAGCTCCGTTTGAGTGAAATGGAGTTTGGGTTGAAAAGCATGTGAGGACAGGTCGTGGTTTTCACCGCCCTTGAGCAAGGGGGGTTCCACGTAAAACTCTTATGCCTGTTTTACATTGTGCAATTTATTTTCTGTACTTTTACTTTTGCACTGTTATTCTGTCTAGGGACCTCGTCCCGAGATCACTGGTAGGCGCATACATTCCAACAAGTATAACTTACATAAATCTCATAGTGTAAGGACCTAAATTACATTATATCCCTATTCTTTTTCAATTTACGAAAATCCCTCAAAATCAGTGTTATTCGGATACATAACAAAGAAGGCAGATACATTAAATCTGATACATTAAAATAAAATCAGTTACACTTTTAAAGGAAAGAGAATATAAAATTGATGTGAGTTCCCCGAATCACGCTAATCTAGTTGATTTCAATTTCTCCCAAATCTTAAAAGATTCAATCAAATCAAAATTCAAATTTTCTTCTCTCAATTCTCTTCCAAATCCGCCCAGATTCAATTCAAAATTTAAATTTTCTTCTCTCAATTCTCTCTCAATTCTATTCCAAATCCGTCTAGCTTCAAACAATTCAAATTTTCTTCTTTTAATTCTCACCCAAATCATAATAGATTGAAAAGAGTTGAAAACAATAGCTGATTTTATTGGTATGCGTATCTACAAATTTGGATAATTAATACATTGGTCAATGGATGAATCAACTATTTTTTTATCCATTATTAATTGTGCTCTCGTGTTATAGTATCTAGGCTCATGTTAAACGCTTATGCAAAGATGTTAAATTTCTCATATATTAGTGCCAACATATTTGGAAGGAAAAAATGAAAGGAATATTTTAAAATTCAGGCAAGGTGTGAATTTTGCAGTGGGAGTACTTGATTCTGCCTACTTGTTGGACAAGGGAGTAAGGTCCAGTAACAATGTGTCAATGTGTCCTTGGGGACTCAACTGGGTTTTCTAAATGCTATGATATCTTCTTTTTGCAAGTTTCCTTCGGGTAATAGCCATGGGCTGCCCATGTTGGTGCTATGAAATTATTGATGTGTATCCGCTATGCATTGAAACAACATATAAAAAGGTTGAAGAGATACATAGCTTTGATAGAAATATGTATGTGTGGTTATTGCTATGTATCAGATACATTTAGTATAAATTCAAATTGACGTATCATGTCTAATAAATTAGTTCATGATATATTACTAAAAATATATCTTATTTTGTTTGAGAAATATTGTATTTTATAAAAAGAAACATTATACATATAATTATTCTAAATAGCATATTTTTGTGCGAGATACATAAAATAGTAGTGATCAGTTGATACATCTAATGATATATGTAATAAAGTTTACTATTGAATTTGATATATATTATGTATCATGCACATATCAATTAATTTAATACAGAGTGACTTTAGCTACAGAACATTAAGGTTTATGTATCAAGTGTATTTATTGAGATTGATACATTATTGTTTGATAATTGTTATGTATCGGATACATTTAGTATGAATTTGAATTTACATATCATGCCTAAAAAATTAGTGCATGATATATTATTATCTATGTATCTTATTTTGTTTGAGAAATAATATATTTTTAAAAAAAAAAAAACATTATACATGTAATTGTTCCAAATAACATATTTTTCGGTGTGTGATACATAACACAAAGTTTATGTATCAAGTACATTTATATTGAACATGATAAACACTAATCGAAGATTCAACAACATTAGAGTTATGTATCAATACCTTAAATATGAACATGATACATTGCAAAAAATAAAGGCTATTCTAGCAGTGATGTATCAGATCAATGTTAACACTGAAACAGACTAATTTAAGAATCAAAATAAGCGATATATATTGAAAGTAAGCCCAAAAAAGTAAAGGATCGAACCAACAGAATGAAGTGTATCAAGACCACCATTAAAAATTTCTGGAACCATTTCAAATGCACTCCAAGATGAACTATGTGCATTAGCAAGGTTTTTCCATCACTCTTCCATAAAGAGACCGGGAGTAAAAGATTCAGTAATTTTTTAAGATGAAAAAAAATAATCAAAAACTAAAGTGGTTGAAAGAAATCTACCTCTTGAATAACTTGAAATATTTTATTGGAAAAGAGAAAAGATTTGAAATTCAAAAATAGATTAATGAAAGTAACTGTAGAGAGACTTGTGGAGTGAAAAAAGGAAGGAAAATCATGGCTAGAAGATTTCAAATTAATGTATCCGAAAAAAGAAATGATGAGAGTAAAAAAAGGGATTTTTGATATTTTTTGAAATGGTAGGGAAAATAAGAAAATATGATAATAAATGATGTGTAGTTAGGTAATTTTCAATTGGTATTAGAGCTTGGGCTCTCTATCTGGTTAACACCAAGAGAGAGATTCCCGAAGGAAATGACGACACCAGTGAACGTGCAAAGAAGTTAGTCTCCCACGAGATCTCCTCTTTTTGAGGGTCAAATCTATATACACTGGAGGATTCGAATGAGAGACTATCTCATGGCTGCGGATATTGAAGTGTGGGACGTGATATGTGAAGGTCCTTATGTGCCAACCATGGAGGTTAAGGTTGGAGAGATCACAAGAGTAGTTCCCAAAATTAGAAAACAGTATGATGACTCTGACAAGAAACTAGTTCATCAAAATCACAAAGCCAAGAAGCTACTTATGTGTGGCATAGGAATGAATGAATACGATCTGATCTCATCGTACGAATTAGCCAAAGAAATCTGGGATCTACTGAGAACTACCTATGAGGACACTGAGGAAACTAGGAAATCTATGCTAGATTTCTCTACTGCTCAATTCAAAAGTTACACCATGAAAGAAGGTGAACATGTTCATGAAATGCGCACAAGATTCTCCACCATTACAATTGTGCTCATGCTCCTTGAAAAACCAGTACCCATGTGCAAGCAAGTCTCCAAGATACTGGAAATTCTTCTCAGATCTTCGACAAATAATTGTGTGACCAGCAATAAGACAAAAGAGCCTAAAGTAGTGACAATATGTACACTATTTGAGCATCTTCAAGATCATGAGATGCATAGAAAAGGGAAGGGTGTCATTCTCAAGGGTGAAGACATGAGGGCAAATTTGATTGGTGGTGTTGACCAAGGGAGAGATGCAAAAAGGAATGAATCACTAGCTTTCAAGGTGTCACAAAGTGAAATTTATGAAATAGATGAGACCATAGGCTATTTCACGCAAAGATTTCAAAAAATCGTGATTGAACGTGGAGGTTTCATGAAGAAAGAAAATCAAAATAGTGCTACAAGCTCTAGTAACGTGTGTTACAAGTGTGATCAACCAGGTCACTCCATTAGAGACTGCTCTATGCAAAAAGCTAACCACGGAAAATATGTCAAGTCTGGAGAAAGTAAAGACAAAGAGGGGGACCTGGTCCGTGACAAGTCAAGCAGAAGAGAAGCATTTTTTCAAGCAGTGAAGAAGGATATGGCTGCATGGGAAAATTCCTCAAGTGATTCAGATGACTCTGAACACTCAGATGATGCTTTCATGGCAAAGTCAGATGAGGACAATGCTGATGAAAAGGTAACGCTATCATACTTCAAGCAAAACTTGAATACATTTTCTACCAGTAAATTGAGAAAGCTAGTTGTTGTACTACTTGATTTGATAAGTGAGCTAACAACTGAGAATGATCTTGTGAACAATAGTCTAGGCATCTCTCAAGATGGAAAAATTGCTTTAGTTGCCCAAATATCTGATATTGAAAATCAAATGGTTGTTCTAGAAGCTGAAAATCTAGAACTGAAGGAAAAGATGAAAGGGGTAAATAATATAATTTTTAAAGAAAAGAACGAACCAAACAGCTTGCAACTGGAGCTTGAAAATAAGTTGCACACTGCTGAAATGAAGATGGAATTGGCTTTAGAAAGAAACCTTGAGTTGGAGAGGGACCTGGTCCATGTAAAAGAGGAACTTGAAAAATCCCTCAAATGGACCAATTTTTCTAAGATTCTTACAAATCTAATTGGTCAAGGCAACAACAATAGAAGAGGGCTGGGGTATGAGAAGATAGAGATATCATACAATCCTTACAACAAAAATGGTTCTGATGCTGATAATCTACTATGTTTGTATTGTGGTCGAGATAGACATCTTAAGAAAGATTGTCTAGTTTTGAAAAAATATGAAGGAAGTGTGTCAAACTCTTCCAAACAGAGGAATAGATTAAATAAGGGACCTGGTCCTGCTTCTGGTCCAGAGTTGAAGAAAACTAGCCTGCCTTACTGAACAAAAGATTCTCCCATCACTCTGTTATCTACTTACTGGGAACTCCGTCTCAAATGGATTCCCAAGGCTAACAAGTGATTTACTATGCAAATGAGATGAGGTAGCATCAATTAGTGTTGGTTTATGAATAGTGAATGCTCAAAACACATGACTGAGAAAACTGCAAAACTTCCTCTCTCTCAAGGCACTTCAAGGTGGAGGTGTCTCATTTGGCGATAGCAAGAAATGGTATATTTTTTGTGTAGGCATGTTTGTAAAATCTATCGAACACACTATTGAGGATGTGTACTATGCCAATGGTTGAAGTACATTCTTTCAAGTGTTTCACAGATCTGTGATGAACAAAATGAAATTAAGTGCTTGTTAGAAAAATGGGTTGTCACAAACTTGCTCTCTATGATGATAATCTTGACAGAAAAGAGATGCAAGAGCATGTATATTACTGATTTGAACTCTGCTCGTAGTAACAGTCTCACTCTCCTTTGTGGTCAAGGTGAGATTACTAATCAATGACTAAGGAGACTCGGCTATGTGAAGGCTCTTCTGCTTTACAACCTTGTGTCAAGGGACCTGGTCTTCGTTCTGCTCAAAATAAAATATGCAGATGACAAAGTTTGTGATGCTTGTATTAAAAGAAGCAGATCAGACCACCCTTCAAGTGAAATATGCAGGCTTTTAATCTTTTAAACAATTTTCGCTCTGAAGTGGTGAATACTACATGCTTCGTGACCAAAGTGATGATATTGAGAAGTTTGATCTCATTATTGATGAAAGAATAGTTCTGGTACACTCTTCTTCCAGCAAGGCTTATCGGGTGTATAAAATTGTGGTCAAGTGATTTTTGATGAGTCTGGAAGAATTAAGAAGTTGCAAGAGAAAAAAGTTTCTGAGATGGAAGGGCTGCTTCACAATTAGAGAGATGGTCTAAAAGAGAGCTTGCTGAAGAACATCTTCATGAATCCAGCAATCTCAAGGAAGTTGATGCAGATGATGAACCTAATAAGGGACCCGATCCTATAGATAGTGCTGAACAAAGATGATGCAGTTCAAACTGATAATGTGAATTCTGAAGGTGAGAATGAAGAAGTTGATCAAGCTCAGTTTGAAAGAAGCAAAGTATGACACTCGGTTCCCCAACAAGCTAATAGGTTGTCCAAGTTCCTCTTCAACAATGGCTTCAAAAGAGGTAAAATTGACAAAACCCTCTTTTTGAAATCACAAGGAAAAGGAATTGCTGATCATTCAAGTGTATATTGATGATGTCATTTATGGAGCAACCTTTTGAATTGTTGTGTGAAGAGTTTGCCACATTCATGGGTAGTGAGTTCCAAATGAGCATGATGGGAGATTTCTTCCTAGAGCTACAGATTCAGCAAACCTCTAAAGGTACCCTCGGTTGTCCAGAAAAGTACATCAATGAGCTGCTCAAAAGTCTTAACATACTTGAAGTCAAGACTATGTTAAAAAGGGGTAATGTTATCATGAAATTTTGCAAAATGGAAGATCAAGTGGTTGACGTCTTCACCAAAGGCCTAAGCAAGGACGAGTTTGTCAAGAACATATATGTACTCATAGTGACTTAGCTGAAGGGAAGAAGATAGCACAGCGTGATTAGGGAAATTGATGTCTGAACAAAGACAAGGACCTGGTACCAGTTCAGAGAAGCTGCTGAAAAGGTTTCATGCTATGGATGCCTAGACAATTCATACTCTCATGGGCACTAACTTGAAGCTGGATGCTGATGAACCTGGTTCAGATATTTCATTCTTGTACAAAGGAATCACATTTTGAGGACTGCTAAGAGAATCCAAAGACACTTGAAGAAAACAGGGACCTGGTTCTATTATGTCCATCAGGAGAATTTTTGATTTGGAGGAACATGTGATGCTGATTATGATGGCTATCAAGTCGATAGAAAGAGTACCTCAGGATTAGCTTATGTTCTAGGCTGATCTCTCACTCATGGGGAACTAAAAGGCAAGATTCAGCTGCTCTTTCAACAACTCAGGCTGATAATGTAGCAAGTGCAGCTTGATGTGCTCAACTCTTGTGGACCAAGCAATATCTTGAAGCTCCTATTAGACCTGGCTAAGATAATCAAACTAATGTTGGGAATGCTGAAACCTTTTTGAATGGATTCTGCCTCAAGCAATCAACTCTCTCATGACTATTGATGAGATCGAGATTTAGACTCATTTAGAGCTTTATTTATATAGGTTTAGTATCCTCAAAAGTTCATTTTGTGCCAATAACTGATGAAAAGTCCTTGATTTTCAGGATAATGGATTAAGGAGCAAAGCATGGACACTACATTGCAAAAATAGCGAAGCGAGCTGAAAGAAGAAAGAAAAGAGAGCATGGTGATCGCCAAGTCCATTTGGCGACTCGCCGAGTGGCCTCAATAATCGCCTAAAATTCTAGAGTGCTAAGCCCTGAACGAGAAAATCAAGTTGGCGAGAGAAAGGAACAATCGACGGATGCCGAGTGGTTCCGCGTGCAGTGTTAGATCGCCCAAAGTTACAGGACTGGAGGATGCTGAAGGTCAAGACAAAAAGGCGATGAAATTGGCTAAAGGGCGCATCTCCAAGTTGATCAGCGAGCCCGACTTACTGCGTCGAATGGCTCTTCGCAACATATTTTTGCCGACTATAAATATATTTTTGAATATTTAGTTTGAGAGCTTTATCAATATCTAATAATCATTTTTTCATCAGGAATTGAGAGTTCTGAACTGAGAGACAAGTTTTCCTTGGCTTTGAAGAATTGAAACTTTTCATTTTTTAGAAATTGAAACTGGGTCTTTGAGATTCTTCAATTTGGATCTTTGTAAAGACGAAATTAATCTTACCCAGTTGATGGAAACACAATTTGGTAACGATTTTTATCTTTTTATGATGTCTAGCTAAAACCTCAATTCTTGATGTGTAATTATGTGATTATGGGCTGATTTAGCTAATGGGTGTTGCTAATTGTTAGTGTAATTGTTGTTTAGAAGTGAGTTCAATCATTTATTGTGGGTTAATTTAGGAATTGCAGTTGGAAATGTGATTCCACCTTTGTGTTATTGGCTTGCTGAAGAGAGAGGTTTTAGAACTAAGGTATTTGATTGATTGTCGGTGGGTATTGGGTTGGCCCAGGTTCAGCTCGAGAGAGTGAATCCTAAACCCTTTTCCACACATTCAGCTCGAGAGAGTGAATGGACTAAGGTGTGGGTTCTTCTTATTTTGCATGATTGTCGATGTTCGAATGAAATTGACTTAATTCGGGTAAATTGTTCGAGAGAAAGCTAATCCCCTCTATAGTTTAGCTTACTCACTTATTTTCAGTTGTTTTCTAACAGTTGCAACTACCCATTTTGCCTATAATAGTCTATAATCGAATCATATCCCAAGAACTCGTCTCATTATTGCTATTTTTTGTGTTATTTGCTGCTGATTGGATTTGTTAATTTCACAACCAAAACCCCCATTTGACATTAGTGTCAACCCCTGATTTAAATTATGTTTTATTCGATAATGTATATTCATATGATTGATTTGAACTTATTCGTACTTACCTATTGAATCTTAAGCACGTACTGCTCTCTGTGGGAACGATCCCAACTCACTTAGTTGGGTTATATACTGACTAGCGATCGTTGACACTTGGAATTTGAAGAAGTGTCCTTGAAACGTTAATCAACTATGCAAAGGGAGCAGGTATCCTTACTTTTCAGTTATGTATGTTTTAGCAAATTCAGTCTCATACCTTTGGTAGCTATACACACATGGAAAAAGGGCAGAAGGAAAAGGGAGGTTAGGACAGATCTAGGCCATCACATTCAAACTACAAGAGGAACCCGGTCCATTCTCAAAGGTTAGCACTCTTAACATTGTAGTTTGAATTATGCATGAGAACCATTGCAATTGCCACATGTTTGTTTCCTTTCACTTCATTTATACTCCATATTTCTTTTCAAATTCCCTTCCAAATTCAGAAATTTTCAAAACCTTTTTTTCTCCTTTCACAAAAAACACTTCAAATGGTTATACCATTTGCTAGAATTTTCTGATGAAAGATGTTTTTGAGTGTGAAGAGGGACCAGGTCCTACAAACAAAAAAAAAGAAGGTGGAAAAGTTGAAGTTCAAAAAGGAAGAGGTTGATATTCTGAGAACTCAAAGTTTTCTGAATAGGAGGGTGTCTGACCTTAAAAAAAATGAAATGGTTCCTCAGTTATTGATCCATTCATCTCGGAGGCCTTGAGTAAGTTTGAATCTACCAATCTTTTTCTCATGAGAAACTCAAGCTTGCGTTGGAAGCTATGATAGTTGTTATTGCTAACAGGGATACCGAAATGGTTTGTCTTAAGGCTTAGCTTCTGAAACAGCACAACCAAAGGGACCAGCTTGGAAAAAAAATTGCCAGCCCCGAAGGTTCAACATTAAGGCTGGGCAGCAAAGAATGTGAACTTCAAGAGAGGCTTCTGAAAATACCATGCTAAGGGATATGCTCTACTAATTTTATTCTTTCAATCCCTTGCCTCTAAGTCATCCCTTCTCTTCCTACCTTTCTATGTCAGTCTTCATTCCTCTTTTTCTATCAAAACTGAGTGGGCATTGTTCTGGTTTTCATTCATAATCATATTTGCAATGCTTTAATGGCTGATCTTTTATTTATGGATGAAAAATGTCGTGTTTCTACTGACTTGTCTCATTACTTTATGCATTTTTACTCATACTCAGTGTTGCCCAAATGGCCATGAGTTTGCTTGAACTGCATTTCTATCAACTTGGTTTACTGCTTTAACCCTTTTTTATGATGTCAAAAGGGGGAAAATTGTTAAGGTATGAGATCAATTATGTTAGATACTTGAAAAAAACATGGTCATGCCAATAGGGGGAATCTTAAGGTATGAGATCAATAAGGTTAGCTACTTGAAGAAGACATGGTCATGCCAATATGGGGAATCAATACTAGCTACTTGTAGAGGAAATAGTCATGCCGATAGGGGGAAGAAGTTGAACAAGTTTGTCATCATCAAAAAAGGGGGAAACACTATTTTGATGTTTTGATGATGTGACAAACCTCAAGGATGATGAAACTCCAGTTACCTGAAGAGTTCTTGTTGAAAGGGGAACTGGTGAATAAGTTTGTTATCATCAAAAAAGGGTAAAATGTTATTTTGGAGCTGATGTTAAGTTTTGATGATTTAACAAACTTAGAGATCTAACAAGGAACCAGATCCTTGTTATTGGGACTGATGACAGTGAAATGAATGAATAAACTCAGTGTGAGGAATTTTGTGTGTCATCATCAAAAAGAGGGAAAATGTTATATTCTAGGTGTTTTGATGATCCTCACAAATGCAGGGGTTGGTCCCTGGCAGAGTGCTCTTGTCCAGATTCAAAAAGAGTACAGCTGTAAAGCTGTCATGTGAGGTGGTAGGTGAAAAGTGCAATGTACTGCACCAATAGGAAGAGCGGATGAGACTGTCTATTTCAGAGCCTCACAATTGCAGGGACCCGGTCCCTGGCTGGGTTCGCTCGTCCAGATCTATAGTGGTGTACAACTGTAAAGTTGTCCTGTCAGAGGTTGGTGAGGCGTCAGCGTACTACACCAATCATAATGGACGAGGTTGTTTGTCCAATGGTCAATAACTCTTTATGGTTGAGTTAGTGTCACGGCCCGATTCCTCGAATCATGATGGCACCTACTATAACCCACCAGTAGGTAAGCCAACTCGTAACCCGGAACAACAAGTAATAGGTCTGAGGGCAGAAACTATACAAGAGTAGGCAAAATTTAAGATAACAACATAATCAGGTAGAAGCAAACCAAAACATAGATACAAATAAAGATCCCTCCCAGAACCTGGAAGTCACTAGTACAG
Organism: Solanum tacnaense; assembly: GCA_029582525.1. Lineage (NCBI taxonomy): Eukaryota > Viridiplantae > Streptophyta > Magnoliopsida > Solanales > Solanaceae > Solanum > Solanum tacnaense. Next base: position 5,656 of record JAJOOD010020887.1, on the reverse strand, counting down.
AGCTACAAACAAAACGAGTACAAGTCCCAAAAGTGGACCACAGAGACTAGACTGTCTCGAAAGGTAAAAAACAAGTCTATATACACAGATGGAGACTGAAATAGTACAAAACGTCGTGTGCTCACCCCTGTCTACGGATCAGACTACTCCAAACTGGATCAACGTTAGCCACTGGTGCTAGGACCTGCATCACAAAATAGATGCAGTGTGTAGCATGAGTACCAAAACAACAGGTACCCAGTAGGCATCATAGGCCGACTAAACTTGAAAAGTAAAGGCAATATGAAAAGAAGGAATAACACAAACCGAAGTCAAGAACGAAAATCTAACTAACAATGGAATGCACACGAGTGTAGAAAGAACTAACTAAAGTAATCTATAAGTTAACTACACCTAACTGGACCCCCATAAGCCCGACAAGTACACAGAATAACTATAACTAAAAAGAATTGCATATAAAAACCCAAGAACGGAGAATATCGAACCAGAACCTCAACCCTAATTAGTAGAATCTGACAGTACGGAGGTTGGACCTCGAACCGGATGCTCACCAGAAGTACCTAATTAACCAATCACAAGTATCAAGTAACTGAGGCCGGAACTCTAATCCGATGCTCTATTTAAGTATCTGGGCAATAGTGGTCGGACCTTAAACCGGATGCTTTATATAAGTATCGGGGCAATAGAGGCCGGACCTTAAACCAGATGTTCTATATAAGTATCTGGACAATAGAGGCCGGACCTTAAACCGAATTCTCTATAAAGGTGCCAATGTAGCTGCTGAAAGAGTCCTAATCAATCCACGCTCATAATGTCCGTGGAACGCCGTCCACACTTAGCCAATCAATGAAAGTCCTTGGAACCGAATCAAAAATCAAATTCAAATTGCGAAGCAGATTAGTGTCGCCGACGTAACTCGTGAAGCCGTAACACCGGGGAAAATAAGGATAACTATAGTCGGAGCAAGCGTTTCGCCTAGCTAAGGTCCAAACTATCAGACTCAAGTCTGCTACACCAGTCTACAGGGATCTAAGCCGCCGAGTGACGTCGGGGTAAAACTAAGGCCTATCAAATCCGAATCATGTATTTCTAAGGCAAGCCCTAGTCAAACCTAAACTAAGGCCCAACATGCTTCAAATAAATAGTAATTAAGCATGCAAGCACTCCACATAGCGAGGAGGGTCAATTAATAATACAAAACATGCTCACAGTTACCCGATAATTCTCGAAATAGGCCAAAAACATGATTTTTAAACACCTAAACGTGATTCAATAACTACCCAACCCAAATCCCAACTAATCAACATGCATTCACATTCTCGAGTTTAATCTAAGAGAGGGAAACCGTAGCCTACCTGTAGGCCGATCACACGCGCTCCAAAATTACTTCTTCGGAGCTTTCCCTTTCCAAACGGCCTCGAAACACTGCCCCGCTATCAAAAATTGAGTCACAACGTTATTACGGTCGTTTAGACACCAAAATCACAATAAACAGAGACAGATCAATTTTGGAGTCAAAACGGGAATTGTGGGACCCGCACCGAACTGTCCGAATTTGACTCACTCAAGATACCCTAAACAGCATCCCAAACTTGTGTTCCAAAATGGAACACAATTCGCAGCAAAAACCAACAAGCAAGAAAATCACACTTTAATCAACTAAAAAGAAAACATTGCAGCAATTTAAACTCAAAATCTACAAGGATCTAATGGTCCCCAGCACTCCTTGAACACTCTATGACAAAGCCACGACAATTCTCAACACGTGGGACTTCGAATCACCCAAAACCTAGCTAAAATGAGTGAGATATGACCAAAACAAGGATGCCAAAAATAAAAGCTCGAAAAAGGGTACAGCAGTCAGGTTTATCGCGAAATTTACCTCAAACTACGTGCACCCAACAACTTCTGAACACTCTACAGCGAAGCCACCAAAAATACGAAGCTCCCGCACTTTGAATCGACTAATTCGGATGAAAGATGAGAGAGTTATGAGGGTTTTAAGTTTGGGAAATGTTGTTGATGAATCTGCATTTTATAGCAGATTTTCTGCAATTTTCCAAAAACTAAAAACTTCGACGGGGTGCTCCAATCTCGTTCGGAACCCCGTGCACGCAAACGAGATATGCAACCATACCAAATTTGATATTTCAGACTCAATGGCATAGTCAAAATTTCCATACGAGGTCATCTTGACAAAAAGTGGGTCCCACACCCAAATGCCAATTTAAGTCAAAAACCACAAAAGAGCTACGAAAAATATCAAAAATCTCGAGACACAAAAGAAAGGTCAATCTAGACCAAACTTGACATTCCGGAGCTAACTGCGCTGATGGAATTCTCATCCGAGCGTGTTTACTCAGAATGTTGACCAAAGTCAAACTTAGGCTTAAACTTAAAGTTAAAACGCCTAATCGCACTGACTCACACTGAAAACCCGGGAGTCATACTGACCATGCTACTAACCTAAAATGACCCTTCCGGAGCTGATGGAATAGTCAAAAATGGATTCCGATGTCATCTTCTTGAACTTTTGATCGAAAATAATCGTTCAAGGTTCATAAGCTCCAAAACACAAAAACTCGCACCAAAACCAAACGAACGACCAGGTGATCGAACTGTCAGTCCCAGCAAGCAAGTCATAAATGACTTGAGGTCGCTACAGGAACTCTCTAAATGACACACAGAAGGCAAGACACAGCAATGACCAGGAGGGTCATTACACTTAGTCAACATGACAAACAACAAATTAAATCATTCATTCAAAAGGAGAGAGAGCCAGCAAGTCTCTCAAGAACTCACTAAGAAAAGTTTGCAAGGGACCTGGTCCCTTCAAGACTGCGTATGTGAAAGGACGACAAGACAGCTATCAGAAAAGCTGTCAATTCTGATGAGGTAGGTGCACGTCTTTCCAGAGAGACAAGATCTCAGTCAATGGCGGTCCCAAGGAGTTTGTGTTCATTTTGATATAATCTCTCAACACAAAACACAAACTTAAGATTTGGCAAACAAAACATGGATTTTCTTTGAAAATTCACAAGCTTGAAAAGAGAAGACCATCTTCAAGGAACAACACTACTCATATCAACAAGGGACCAGATTGAGTACTGAAGCGTCTTGTTGTATTTAGAGTTGTGTATCTTATGTGCTTAAATTGTAAATCTATTCGTATATTATAATGGAATTAGATTTTTTGTTCTGTTCATCTAAAAGTCTAAGTCAGTCAAGGGTAACTGATTTAGTGGGCAGTGTTGTATCGAATTAGTCAAATTCTAAGTTATCTAAAGTTAGGTAGCTTAGTGGGCAGTGTGGTATCTGCTTAGTTGCTTTCTTTGTGGTAGAGTTACTACATTAAGGGGGGAGGGATTTAGAGGTAAATTCCTAGGTTGCAAGAAGTTATAATCTGAATCGTTGCTCCATTTGAGTGAAATGGAGTTTGGGTTCAAAAGCCTGTAAGGACAGGTCCTGGTTTTCACCGCCCTTGAGCAAGGGAGTTTCCATGTAAAACTCTTGTGCATGTTTACATTGTGCTATTTATTTTCTGCACTTTTACTTCTGCACTATTATTTTGTCGAGGGACCTGGTCCCGAGATCACTGGTAGTGGTTGCTAAAGCATATTAAACTTCCAAATTCTGATGCAAAACTACATCTATGACTAGCTTGTACGTAATGAGATGGAACCGATGAGATTGACTAAATTATATATGGAAGCTCCCAACATGAAATGCAGTTCATTTAAATTGGAGTTGGTTGAGAATTGGGGATGAGTTGATTTATAATAACTACTACTAGATAACATACCGTAAGTGCAACCTTTTTTTTATGTAGGTGTCATACATATTACTTTATTTCTCAACTACTTCAACACATGTGGAAATATTTATGACACTTATGTATTCAGATGAACACCCTCGCGAGGCCTTAGATCCGCCCTTGAATATATAAGTGTATGTTTTCCAGTGAAATCTAGTTGTTAATCGAGAGCGGAACCCTATATTTATTCCTTGTAGCAAGCTATAGTGGCAAACTAATTAAATAAGTTACTCATACCACAATTAGTGAAAAGAGGATCCTCACCACAAAAAGTATCAGGTAGTTCATCATCAATAAGTCCGAGCTTCCATCCGTTGGAAATAATTGCTGGAATTGTCATTGGATCTTCGACCATCTTCTCTGTCAATTTTCCAGCATGGTGGTCCAATATAGTCATAATGTGTTCCTTAACTACAATTTCCATGGATGGTTGAGCTCCCACCATGTTGTATCAACCCTGAGAGAAACAACTAACTTTTACATAGCATGATCAACCACAACATAACCAGTGGAATCCCACCAAGTGGAATCTGGGGAGGATAGAGTGTACCCAGACCTTACAACTACCCCATGGAGGTAGAGAGGTTGTTTCCAATAAATATGTATATATATCAAATCAATCAAAAAGCTAAGTAATCAATAAGCTAAGTAATAAATATAACGATTTATTTATTTATTGTACTCACACATATATCGTACATATCATACTACTTGACATTTATTGTTTTTTTTCAATAGACCCTTAGTTCAATAAAAAAAACAATCCAATGAAGTATAGAGAAATAAATAATGAAAACAATCCAAATAGTCAAATTACGTCACATAAATTGAGACAAACAGAGTAGTTAGGTACGGCAAGATATATATACCATGACGAAGAGACGAAGAGTTGAGAGAGGAGCAATGGAGACTAGCAGAAGTTGAACTCCGGCTAGAAATGAGAGAGATTGGCACAACATTCCGGTCTTTACTTAGACTTGGCTTGTACACACATAAGACCTATGAACCTAACTCTGATACCATTTGTCGCAACCATTTCGAAAAAAAGAATAAAATCAATTCAAAATCTTCATTTTAGTTAAGCGGACATCGCAAAAGTAGCCTCCGGTTCACTTAAGTGAACCCGCTGAAGTAGACTTCTTCGCAAAAGCGATGCTCCATTCACTTTCGCCAAGGTTCACTTAAGCGGACTAACCTTCGCAAAAGTGAGGTTAGCAAACACCAGAAAATTCAACCAGAATAAATCATCGAATGGACCCGTGGGATTCGTTCAGACCCTGTACACACAAATCGATAATACTCGACTTTCCGGACTCAATGGAACCATTAAAATATGAATCTGAGGTCTCCTTCACCCCACATCCTAGAAACCACAAGAAACTAACACAATGCCTAAAAAGGCTAAAACTAGCTTGGGACCTCTAAAAATTAAACCAAGACCTCACTTCAAAATAAAATTATCCAAATCCAATAGAACTCTCAAAATTCAATCAAGCATCTGAACCCCGAATGTTGACCAAAGTCAACCCAAAGGCTAAATTTCCACAATTTCACAATTCCACAACGTAAGACCTCAAATCCTCAAGAAGATTCTAAATCTGAAACCGACAACATTATTGACGGAATTTTATTCCAACACTCAAAACTCCAAAAGACTCTGAAACCCACTTTTAAGCAACTTAAGCCTTTCAAATTTAAAACTCACAAATCCTCAACTTTAAACTCGAAGTTCGAAACCAACTTTCAATACTCTATTAGAAACAACTTAGAGTCGAAATGGGGGGGGGGGGGGGGGGGGTAAAATGGTAATTTCCCAAAAATGACCAACCGGATCATTGCGTA
>JAJOOD010020886.1:0-21208 GCA_029582525.1 Solanum tacnaense | reverse complement strand
TCTCGATCATGTGACCGAGAAGACGAACCAACATTGTTACTTTGAGCCATTTGTTGGTCAATATCATCCGCAACTATATTTTCATGCTCATAGACCATAAATATTTCATCACTTTAACAATCGATTGGTGTGAGTTAAAGTGACTATGTTGGTGAGAATAATAAATTTTAAAAAGTAATGATGTGATTATAAATTTTATTTACATATGAAATAAATGGTTAGTAGATATAAATGTAGGGTTGTTTTAACAAAATATAAACTTGTGGATCAATTTTTGTATTAAAAATATCTCAAATCATGATATGAAATTATCATATAATTACATATCATGGTTTTTGGAGAATATGGAATCACATCTCATGATATGGAATCATGAGATGGAATCAGCGTAAAATCGCATGTCTAAACGCTGATTTCATCTCACGATACCATATCGTGATATGGTATCGCATGGCCAAACGCCTACTTACAATTCTACCAGGCATTAGTCCATTGCAAATTGTGACTATGAGTTCCTTTGTGGCATAGTTAAGTCTTTAATATGGAGTTACAACATTAGTTTTACCCAAGGGAAAACTTTCTGGCTCGTAAATAAATTTAGTCAACACCAATGTGATGATCAAACAAGAATGAAAAAACAAAAAAATAAGGTGAAGTACCAGTCAAATCACTTTTCTTTTTTGGCAATAAAATGTGAATATTACCATACAACCAAAACACCTCAACAGTCTTTATATTCTACGAGCATCTAGTGATCTGAATCCCCTTCTAGGAAGATTATTCAGTGTCGATCTAGACCTCCATCGCACTTACTAAAACAAAATAAGCATCTTTTTTAATTATTTTTTTTTCTTGGGGAATTACGTTGGGTGCAATAATATAGAGGTGAATTTCTGAATGTACCAAGGGAAAAATTTTGCATTGGCTTGACTATTCCTAAATATTGCATGCAATTTTGCATGAAATATTCCACGGAGACAAATTTTCCAGTGAGAATGATTTTGCCGATACACTAAGTAAAGATAGAGAATGGAATGTGGAAGAGGTGACCCTTTTTTGATTGAAGTAATGATGAGTAACTCCACCAAATACACAACGGGCCAATAACAATTTGTCTAAAGTGCATGGCCTAACAATTTTTTTTTTTTAAAAAAAAAGGTACAGTACCTCTTTGCTACCCCAACAAAAATTGCTTTGTTTCATTTTCATTTTCATGTCCATTTGGCTGTTGAAACAGATGGGTAGTGGAATGTGGATAGGAGTCTCTATTTTTTGCTCTGTCTGCTTTGAATAGGCCCTGTCAAATGACCCCTTTTTGGATAATGTGGTTTACCTGTATATAAAGGGTTCCCCATCATTTATTACTACTAAGACCATTTGTGCCCAGCAAAATTGAGACAACAGTGTGTTATACTACTTGTAGCTGTAATGATATTACACATGACCAATTATTAACTTGGTCTCAGAAGAGAAGGGCTTAAGAATTAAACTATATTGGGATTTATATGGAGTAGGTGCTCATGCTAGTACGAGTCCGGTGTCACTTTAAAACACCCTGAAACATGTGTTCGACTATATGTTTTAAGCACACTTGTCACTCAACATCCAACACTCAATATTAGGTTATTGTAGATAAGAGATATTTTCAACGACAATTCCCTTATCACAACAAACAACTAGATTTTGGACGGATCCATTTTTTCTTTTTAATCTATTATTCAAGGGAGAAGAATATATATAGTTGTAGGATATGATCATCACTTCAATAGATTATAAGGCATGTGGAAATAACACTGAGTAAAAAGAAATAAAAAGAGTAGCAATTGTTATTACACCTTAATGACCTTGCGATTCAACTTGAATCTAGTCGATAAGAACAAATCTCTAGCCCAAAGAGGGGACCAAGAAAGTAAAGAAAAAAGTCCAATCATATGCCCAAATTCAATCACCTTTGGTGGTTTTGGACTCAACACCTTCTTTGCTACATGTCTAGCAAATACTGATGCATCAGTCGCTTTACTCCCTTGAGAAGCCTTTGCACGCTCAATTATAGCTTCTTTAAAATCCTTGTAAAGTTTCCACTCATAGTTCTGCAATCTTTCCACACTATTATTCCCAAAACTTGATCTTATAGCACCCGGGACCACAATAATTACATCTATATTAAACGGGCTTAACTCAATCCTCAAAGTGTGCGACATAGAAAAAATCGCAGCTTTACTAGCACAATAAGACCCTGCCCAAGGGGTGGACACTTTTCCCACAACACTCCCTACATTCACTATACTTCCACTGCACCGCGATGCCATGTGAGGGACTACTTGTTGAACCATCCTTAATTGCCCCAATGCATTAATTTCATAAGCTTTTCGGATTGAATCCAAAGGCAGCTCAGCTAAAGGGCCTGTGCTGCCTATTCCAGCATTGTTGATCAAGATATCTATATGCCCACATTTGGATATAATTGAATTCACAGCAGATTCTACGCTTTCGTCCGACGCAACATCTAGCTCAAGTGTCTCAATTTTATCTGATTGTAGATCTATCATATCAGACATTCGTGGAGCTACATCAGATGCAAAAACTCGGCAGTTTTGTTCAGCAAATGCTTTGCAATATTCGTAACCAATGCCACCCTTGGCACAACCAGTGACTAGAACAAATTTTTGGTCACCCATAATTTATCGTTCAACGTCTAATTCATTTCTCTAGTAAATTTTATAAAGTTATTAGCTGAATATATTATCTCTGTGTTCTCCGCCAGTACCTAGGAATCTACTAGCATTAAAGAATATGCTAAGCCATATTCGTCAAGATATATTAAAGTGGCCGGCCAATTAGTTGACGTTAATGCATACTGTAATACAGAGAGGGCAAAATTATGCGACCTATTTTTTTTTGTTACGCTGCCAATTGAGTTTGTAGGAAATAATAACCATAAAAGTTCTTATTTGGATTAGTGACACATGTTTTAGGGTAAATTAAATGGCTAAGATTTAATTGTCCAAAATAAATCTCTAATCATGATTTAAATAATAAGTACATTATATATTTAATTTTAAAAATTATTGTAAATATAGGAAAAAAGGCTCTCCTAATTTTTTTTCCGCCTAGGACATTTTTTAAATTTTCTTTTCAAATTAATCATTTTATTGCATCTTAGAGCCTAGAGGAAATAGGGCGAAAATAGGTGAAATAAAATAGGATAAACAACATCATGCGTAAAAACAATTTAGGAAGGGAACTGTTTCCTATGTTGCTAAGAATTAAGATTATTGGATTATAATAATTTTTAAAATCAAATATATAATGTATTTATTAACTAATTCATGGCTAGAGATTTACTTTGGACAATTAAATTTTAGTCATTTAATTTAACTTATGTCATGTAATCATTAATCCATATAGGAGAAAATAGAGAGAATAGAAATGAAGAGGAGCAAAATTCAAAATTATTGACGTTGATCAGCAACATGAAAAAATTATGCGCCTATTTTTTTGCTGTACTTTCTAAAGAATACATATGTATTATTATTTGTGGTTATTCAATGAACTTGGTGCTGAATTATTGACAATAAATAGTAATAATTACCATAAGTAGTAACACTTCTCTAAATCATATTAAAATATTATACTCTTATTTTTTTCGAATGCGAGGTCTACCGTTAGTGGACCTCGATGGTACTCTTTTCAATAATATATTCCAATACAAGCTGAGTTAATTCTCAATCGTACATGACCAAATTACATACTTCAATAAAGGAAAACTTCGGATTCTTTCAACAACAAAAAAAAAATGGAGAGGAAAAATATATATCAGCAAAAAGGAAAGTTGATAAAAATGAAAAAGAAATATCCCATTTTTCCCATCTAACATTTGTCAAAGTCGAATTAAATTCATACCCAATACATAGAAAATAAAGATAACGTTTTTGTCGAGAGCAATAAAGAGCTGAGGTTGAGTCTGAAGTGACCTTGAGACTGGGATTCCAAAAGAGTGAATTCATATAACAGTAGAGTTGTGTTTATATGGATAGCACGTAATCAGGTCTCCTGTTCAAATTTCGTCTAACGAAAAATATATTATGCAATTTTTTTCAATTTGGCATTACAACTACTCAATAAAATAGTGGAAGTACGCACAAATTACTCAATGAAATAGTGGAAATACGCATAAATTGATCGGAACACTAGCTTAATTAAAAGTTCGGAAAAGGATCAAAATTGCCCCTGAACTATGTGAAAGAGACCACTTATACCCTTCGTTACATTTTGGGATAAAAAATGCCCCTGTTGTTATCCTAAGAGACCACAAATACCCTCAAGAGTTAACACCCAAAATTTTTATTGACATGGCAAGCCACGTGGGACTAATCCTTCCACCTAGCGTTGCCAACTAGGATTCACTACAAAAGAACTAGACCTTTAGCGGCGACAACAGTCGCCACAAAAGCCAAGAAAATCGTCACTAAAAGTTTTTAACTTTAAATTTTTTGTTTTTTTTCTTCATTGTTTTTAAAAAACAAAAAATGAAATCGATTAAGTAGGAGTTTGAAGACACTGTATGTTTTATTTTTATGTTATATGTAAATTTATAAAATGTACAATTATGCATTATATAGTAGGAGATTTGAATCAAGAAGTAATTTTGATGATTTTTCGTAATAAGATTGGATGTTTTTAATATTGATATTGCAAGTTATTTATTTTAGAAAATTAGGTTGCAATCGAAAATTAATTATCATATTTTTTTGTTGAAAAAATAGGTTTTACTAGCGAATGATTGTTGGAGCGTTAGTTGCCACTAAAAATCACTCATAACCTTTAGTGGCAATATTTTGAGAATTTGTGGCGACAAAGGTCAAGTTCTTTTGTAGTGAATCTTAGTTGGCAACGCTTAGGTGGAGGGATTAGTCTCATGTGGCTTGCCACATCACTAAAAAATTGGGATGTTAACTCTTGAGGGTATTTGTGGTCTCCTGGGATAACGGCGGGGGTATTTTTGATCCCAAAATGTAATGGAGGGTATAAGTGGTCTATTTCCCATAGTTCAGAGGTAATTTTGATCCTTTTCCGTTAAAAGTTTAATGTGGTGGAGGGGGATGTTAAAGGATTAGTCCAGTGAATTCAGGTGGGTACAGAAAATCCAAGCAAAATCTAAATTAAGATGAGAGGAATGGCAAATGAGGAGTCAACAGAAAAAGTTAAAGGTGTACAGCAACCTAACTGAGAACGACCATATAACGCTGCAGTGCCCTGCCCCTATCCTTGATATCAAAAGTTATTTCATCTACTTCCCCTTTTTAGTGAGTGAGACTTATCCTTTCTTCTCCCCAATTAAAGTCCCTTCACTTATTATTTATAACTCCTTTACACAAATAAACCTCGTTCATCTTTGGTTGAATACCTAGCCTTTTAAATTTTTGTTAAATAAATTTCATTTTAAAACACAAACTAAGAATTGTTTTGATTGAGTATCTAAACATATTAAAGTGTTTCTATTGGAACTTTCACCTCAAGTTTTTAAAAAGCTTTTTATGTGTGTTCTCAAAAAAGCGCCGGAAAACACACATAAATAAATTCCAAAATTTGAGTTAGGAGTATTTACTATTACTTAGTCGAGCTCCAATGCGGGTACATGACATCTCGAGGTGGAAAACTCAAAAAAAAAGTCATAATTCAAATGTCTAAAAGAAAATTATTACTAACAAATATAAAAGGTTGTTAATGTATTCTTCAACACGCACACACATATTACATACTCCTTCCGTCACAATTTAAGTGTCATATTTCTTTTTTGGTCAATCTCAAAAAAGCATCTCTTTATATATATTTAGTAGAGTTTTCATACTCCAACATTTTATCTAACAAGTTTAAGAACATTATATAATTTAAAAGACTACACAAATTTATTAGTTAAAATCATAAAATTTGTATTTATCATGGACAAACGTATACGGTACACTTACGTATCTTTGTGTGTGTGAAATGTCATAGTCCAAGGCATGTGTGTCATGTCATATTCAGCTAAGATTCTCTCTATCTAGACCCACTATGCTCATTGGCTTTCAGTCCTCCTTTAGATTTTTCAATTGCTGATGACAAAATTACAAAAATAGACTTCTCAATTCTGATTCATTCTTCCTATAGGCATTGCCATACTAGGCATGCAGCATGCTATTGCTGGCATCTTAATTTTGGAGTATTATTTCACTACTCACAAGTTAATCGAAGAAGAGTTGGGTAGTTTTAATTGATTAGGGTTGCAGAAGGGCCAGTTCACCCTAGATATTCAATCACAAAAAGAGAAAAGCTCCAAGAAATGGAACAGAAACCACAAATAGAGTAGCATGTTCAAAGGTATCCTCATCAAGGACATTAACATTAACGCCTACTAGACTTCTAGGATCCAGCCAAAATACACATTTTTTAAAGTTTTAGAGCAACAAAAATATTAAAATTGATTGAAATATCTCATTTGAAAACATAATTTGCAGAAAGTCTACCTAACAAAAATTCAAAAAAAAAAACTAAAATATCTAAACAAACAAAAAAATTAGTAATAGAAATTTAAAATTCAAAAAGCAAACTCATCCTAGCTAAAACTAAGCAATTTATTTTACTGGAAAAAAAATACAGCACTACTAAAAGTAATTTTCAATGATCAGTTGTTGCAATTTATATGTTACATGTTCAAGCCATAAAATCAATTATTAATTCATACGCCTACAATACATGTAATCTTCACCAACCTATCTTTTACATAAAGCAAGGGGGGATAAAAAAAAAATCCAAATTTGCTTGTTCATGTTTATTGTTGGGTACAAGGGGTGCCTTTAATTTAATGTCTGCCACAATCGGCCTTTCACTATTCGATCGTCATGTAGCTACTTTAGCTTTTCTTTTGCTTTTTCCAGGCAAACGGATTATAGAAACTTTATATTAGTTTCCATATAGCATAAGGAATAAACAAAACTAACAACTATTTTTACGTATAGATTAGTTAAAGCTGGAAGACAAAAAAAGGCTGTATTTGCTCAGAATGTCATGAAAAATAGTACCAAAACTCATGCAATTGCTTCTTTTTTCAAAGTCGTAATAAACGTGCTTTTTATTTAATGCATTACTCCCTCCGTCTTTAATTATTTGTCCACTTTTTCTTTTTTAGTTATCCCTAATTACTTAACCATTTTGACAAATAAGAAAGGACAATTTTTTTATCTATTATACTTTCAATTAATTAGTTTGAAAAAGGTAGATATTCTTTAAAATCTTAGGTTTTTAATTAATTCACTTCATAATTAATAGGGGTAAAATGATAAAATCATTGTATCAATCATTGTTTTCGTATTAAGTGTGTTACATTTAAAAGTGGACAAGTAATTAGGAACAGAGGAGTATTATTATGCAGAAGAAGACAAATACACATCACCTGATCATGGCGTGCTTAAAAAATGAAATAAAGTCAAGAAAAGAAAGGGAAACAATTTACTTCTTTTTTTCAAACTGTGCAGAGATGAGTCAACAGAAGAGAATCGTAGAAGCACGAGAGAATCAAAACATCGCTTATTCCCCAGTCTTATTTTTATTCTTTATCTTCTTTCTCCATTTCTGCCTTTTCTTTTATACAATACCAAATGTAGAAATTAAAGTTAGACATTATGTGGGGAAATTTAATTCGAAAACTATTACTGTTAAAATGCTTGAGAAAAAAGATATTTAATTTGTATTATAATATTTTTACATAATGCCCCACATTCAGTTCCTAAGCATAAATTCAAATGTGGAAAGGTTAAAATTAAAGATCAACTTATTTTAAGTCAAAGAAATTAAAATTTTAAAGACAATCCGTGCAATTTCAAACGATAATATAATCTTTTCCAAGTTTGACCAGGTTGGGATGGGCACATCCCAAGTTAGCCCATTTAAACGTTGAACTAAATATGTAATCCAACTCGTAAGAAAATTTATCAAAATATGTAGCCCGTTCAAAATATATTTTATTTTAAAAAAACATTTATAACCACAATTAAGAAAAAATGTTACTTCTATCAGTTTTGTATGTACTTCGTTTGATAATAAACAAAACTTGATAAGAGTTAAGAGAGGTTAAGTTATGATTCGTTATTATTCGACCCATTTGGGCCCCAATTTATATAGGCCCAAATAATCTTTGATGGAGTAATGACCCATCCTTATATTAATGATAATTCAACTAAATTTTGACTTGTCCTAATTAAAATTTAATCAAATCCATCCTTTCAACATTTCCCAGTTCCCACCATGGAAACTTTAAGTGCCCAATCTGTGAAATTTTTATCTCCCACCATCTCCTCAATCCCACAACAAACAAGGATGTCAAAGTCCCTCTTAATCTTCAACTTTTTTCTTTCTCCCTTATCATTGTTGTTATTCTAAAATGATTATGATATAATCAAACTCTCATTCTTGTCCATAAGTATTTTTTTTTCACCTAGCAGATGTGACTTTTTTTTTTTTTTTAATTTAAAAAAGTGGCATTTTATTCACTATTTCACCAAACCTTATCAAAGCTACATAGGAGTGAAGTGTGAACTCAAAAGAATCTTTTGGGCTGTAAAAATTAGACGAATAGATTTTTGGGCCGCTCAAATTTTCTCATTTAAATATGATGGCGAAGGCCAGACACAGCAGCATCAAAAGGGCTTCGGTTCGTTCCTAGTAAAATTGGCAGCCCAAAATACGATCTTCTTACAAGAGGCCCAATCTATAAGGCCCACGTGTAATTTTGCTATCTATACCCTTTTCTTCACTTTATTTACCTTTTTGCAAAATTAATTTCTCACGGTAGGATTGTATTTCAGTAATCTCACGGTAGGATTATATTTCAGTAATCCAATAATTAAAGTATTAGTCTCTACTAGTGAAGTTAAACATGTTTAATACTACACCATTATTTCATTGGAATTTGATAATTGTTAGCAATTCAGAATATTAAAAGATTCAATCGACAAAGAATGGATTGAAACTCCGTCACCACGAAATAGTTAAAAAGGAGTGTTTTGGTACCGAGGAAAACGTTTTTCAATTTTCTTATATTTGGTTAGTTCAAATATTTGAAAACCTTTTTCTCGAGAAAAATGGGTTACTTAAAAATAAAGAAAATGGCTTTTCTAATGAAAGTAAGAAAAATAAGTTTCATAAGTGACATTTCAAGTTCATTGTCTCCTTCTCACCTACTCAATTCCCCTACGGCCCTACCCTCACCTCTGGACTATCCCCCGAACCCCCACTCCTATTAGTGGTTTGCTAAAATTACATACATATACTCTTAAGATAATATATTTTTATTTATTTATTAAATACTCAAAATCTTCACTTGTTTTCTAATAAAATATTTTTTTCGAAAAACATTTTCCTTTCCTGCTTAACACAGGCTAACATAATATCAATTGAAACAATTGTAATAAGTATGAATATATTAAAAATTAGAGTAACACAAGTTTGCTTCTTCTTAATGTTTATGTAATGATTTGTTGGTGCAGCGACATCATTGCTTGTATTTCTCTTATAAGCATTTAATAGCAATACATACAAAACAATTTTTGAAAGACTTCATTTCTAAGTAAAATAAACTAATCAATGAGAAAACAAAATAAAAGGAAGACTTTAAATCTATGTACCCCAATTAAATATTTTGACTTTCATGAAATTGACTTGAGAAAATATATTATGAGAGGGGAAATGAGTAAATTAAAAGGTAAGTCACCCAATTTTGTTTCTTACTTATCAAAGAAGGTAAAATTAAAAACAAAACAGTGGAGAAAAAAAAAACAATTAATATGATCTACTATACACACTAATATACCTAAAAAAGCAATTGATACGATCCACTACACATATTAATATACGTACCTAGATGTTCTTGCTTATAAACTAACTCTCATCAATTGGCACTAATTTGATATCAACCTTCAAGCGTAATTCATCAAATTAATTAGTTCACTCAATAATAACATATTCTTTATTTAATACATTAATATATCTATATATCATGCTACATGCATAAGAGTTTTTCCCTTTATTTTCTCTTATTGATTAGAAGCCATCAATTTTTTAATAACAGGGAAGATCCAATAGAAAAAACATCAATTTCTTGAACATATTCTATAAATCTATGCGCAACATTTAAATTATAAGCACTGACAAGTTAACCTTTTTACATTCATACTTGTATTACACACATTAGTGAATTTTAAGATGTACATTCATTGCTTTATGAGAAAATATTCCATTATGATTGACGTGATTACTAGCGGAACTAGTTAAATGCCAAATAATTTACCTATTTGCATATATAATAGAAACCTCTGCCCCAAAAGTTTTGGAGAAATAAAGAATGGGAGTTTGGAAATTTTGTCTTAAATCCCCTTGTGATTTTGTTTGTTGACAGACCAAAAGGCAGCTACAAATTCTTCATACTACATACAAAGAGACTATTAAACCATCGAATAATCAGTTCTAGCCAGGCCGATATAATAATCATTGTGGTCCACTCTACCTAGTGATGACTAATACATGGGGTAGTCAAAAAATACTTTTGGTATTTTAAATTATAAATGTGTTTAGTTTACCTGTAAGCTACTTATAAATTTGTAAGGGCAAGTGGAAATGTGAATAAATGCGATAATATGGGTAGAAGATGAAATGGAATGGAGGGTGTGTGGTGTGCAGAAAAAAACAAAGATTGGCATATGTTGGGTGGATGGGAGCAATATACAGAATCTACTTAGAATGTAAGCTTTTTAATGTATTTGGAGGTGGGTACTTTGAATATAGCACTAAACTGAAAATTCATCAAGTGGTCCTACTCTATTAGATATGGGAACCAAAATGTTTCCTCATTTTCCCTAACTCCAGAATGTCGAGCGCACAATTCTATCAGTGGCCGATTTATCTTATATCACACTCACTAACACTATCTCGACCTTGGATTATCAAAGCGTTATAAAAATTCACCATTTTACTTGAAAAAAGCTATATTTAGCACATGATTGATGATTTGGACGACACAATCCAAAAAGATTTAAGCGTGAAAACTCCAAAAGTTGAGGTATTAGAATTGACTCCTATGATAACAAAACAAATAAATATGTTGAAATTTTTTTGCGAAAATTAAGTGTACAAAAATTTATAATGTTATCTGTTAGTGCTATTGTGAATAATATGTTTAATTACATTGAATATAATTTGTAATTTAAAAAGTTTTACACTCTCAGTCGTTGGAATATTAATTTCATGTATATTACTCTTCACTAATTAGTTGAAGGTCTACAATGGCACACCCATACACAAAGATATGAAAATATATATATGTCACATGCACCCACATCCAATTAAATATGTGAAACACTCCTCCAAATAAATCAGTCCCTTTATTTTATCAGTTTACATGTATTTAATTTGTCGAATACCTATATTTAAACATGAAATTTCATCATCCTTCGCCAACTTTAGTGAGCACCAAACCACGATGGCAAGAAAGATATTAAGGAACTTGAAAAGCTAGCTACATGATAGTATTAGTATATTTGGATAGTCAATTTTTTTCCTTTGACTTACAACTCTTATTCAATTATACTCCGCACTATTTCTATTAAATAATATTTAATATTATATTTAAATAAATAATTTTAAAAATAAGTATTTAACATCGAAGGAAAAAAATATATTCGACGACATACTAATCCTATACCTACTCTAATATTCGACCACCACACACTTCTAGGTCATGTGTGCTCTTGAGAATATCTCTCATTTATTTCCCACCCACTTGTTGTGGCCTTGTAGAATGTAATAATAGAGGGTGGGTATGGTTAGCTATCTTGATGAAAAACGGACACTTCATTTTGAGTAAGTTAATGTAAACCTGCAAAACATTTAATAATGTTAAAAGTGACGCAGCTAGCTCTTTTTTATTTATCAGATTTAGACATTTTTGAAAGTGATGGAGCATGGAACGTTACCTAGGTGATATGCTTTGGGTTCTGATCCTTAATTCAATATATTACCCCCACATCCTCTCTATATGTTACGTTGGATTCACATGCTTTACGTACAAACTACTCTTTACCACTGCATAAACAAAAAGGAGAAGAAAAAAAAAGAGTTTTGAATCTTCTTTGTCTTAACATTAATTTGATTAGTTCAATCAATTTTGATTTAGTCGGATTTTATATTCGACTGGAGAAAATGATTTTCGAATTGAAATCGGTTTTGTTCAATTCTCTGGCTTAATTAATATTTCTATATTGGATTCTTTTTTTCAAATCTTGGGCTTTAATTAGAGCTTGATATATTAATTGAAGGGAAATTTTTTGATTATACAAAATAAGATCCATGATTATCAAACGTAGAGGGCGTTTTACTAAGTAAACAAAATTAAATTTTGAATCTTATTCACACTTACGTGTATATATTTTATATGGAAATATGTATATAAGAATATAAATTTTATATAAAGTTCATTGTTTGAATATATATATTTGATAAAATATGTATAAATCTTTATAAAAATTGTACTAAAAATGATAGTTGTTGCACAAAAAGAGGAGGAGACGTGCACATGTACCCTTTCAATTTCTTAATTTTACTATAATTTTTTTTTAAAAATTGCTTTGTTTGATAAATAAAGAAAAATACCCATAGGGTGAGTAATATAAAATTTTAGTTAATTATATAGTGTGCGATTTTACTTTAATCAATAAAATGAATTAATTATAAGCCCCAAAAAAAAATACTAAAATTAGAGTGAGTATCTATCTAAGCTTGTACCTCAGCCCTCATTCATAAATCAATTGAACAGATTTTGATAATTGAGATGTGAGTAATCTTTGAGTTTATATTTTGTCATATGTGACTCTAGCTAGTTATCTTTTCCCTAGAGATTTTATCATGGATGAGGAAATATTTTTATTCATATAGAACATAGCCTCTATAATTATAAGTATTTTTTTTCAAAAAAAAAAGAAAAGAAAAAAATTTAAAAATGTTTGTGTAAAGTAACGGCGTTACACAAGACAAGTAGAATTGTCGTGTGGCGGATTGGCCTTGATCTGCATGTTTGCCACGCGTCAGTTGGATTCTGCATATATTATCACCTAATCTGCGGCATGAGCCTCAACCCACGAGGAAAGTAACGCATTATTTTTCCTAAATGACAATTTCTTTGCATCTTTATTTATATGTCGTATAGCTAACTGATTAGCAACAAACAAATTACTTATCATTACTCTTCCATCAACTATTGTTGTCCATTCGTCATATCATATTAATACATCATTACACTTTTATCTCACCTCAAAATAAAAACAAATTATATTCCTTTTCCTTCCTTAATAGGAATAGCTAGCTAGTTATAGTAAATGCTGTTTTACCTATAATAAGACATGACATTAAGACTCCGCAGTTTAAAGAAAAAAGGGTTACCTACGATACATTTAACTACGTCGGTTTAATATTGTATGTTCAAATTTCTGAACAATAAAAACTTGAAGAAAATTGTTGGGCAACAACATACTATACAAGTTATGGTCAAATAATTGAAGAGCTTTTAAAGAAAATATGTTAAGGTATACATGGCGATTCAATACGTAAGAAGTATGCAATATGTGTTATAGATGTTAGTCTTTTGAGAAGTTTAATTAATTTTGTCAAATAATTTAAGAATTTCTTAAAAAAGTATATCAAGATGTACGAGATGAATGTCTATCTAAGCATAAAAAATTCAATGTGTAAAAATGACTATGAAACAAGTAGCATACCATAAAGACGTTAGTCGTCTAAGAAATTTTATGAAAATGTTACTTAGTTTGCCTTATAATAATTTTCTTAAAAAAATATTAATAATATGTGAAATACTTTATTAATATTTTTAAAAATAAACTAACTATGTAATTTTAATTTTATTGTTAGATACTAATTAATCTCTTCTTTCTTTAGGCTGATGTAAGGTTTTGCTAGAGATGTTCTCTTGAAAAATTCAAATTAAACAGCTTGGATAATTCTTAATTTTGCGAAATAAAAATGTCCATACTTCTGTATGTAACTCGCAATGGGGTCAAAAGAAAAAAAACACGTCACTTTCTTTCTAATTCTGGCAGATGTAAATGATAGTGAAGGCAAGTTTGGCCAATACTTTAACAAAACTATAATTTTAATTAATTTAACCAAACTTCAAATTATGTTACTAGTAACTACTTTTATAATATACTCCTAGTTAGGGGTGTTCACGGTTTGGATAAAAATCGATCCAAACCGAAAAACCAAATCAAATCGATAAAATAAAACCAATTTTATTTGGGTTTGGTTTGGTTTGGTTTTAGATTTTTGAAAACTGATAGTATTTGGTTTGGTTATGGTTTTATTCGAAAAAAACTGAAGAAATAATCAAATCGAACCGATGAATTATATACATATATTTTGTTAATATACATACTTAATATATTATTTTTTAAAACAATTTTAAAGATCTTATACAAAATTTCATTAAAATTTCTTTATAATTTACTTATTGAAAGCAAAAATGCCCAAGATGAAACATTTATCTTATTGATTTCATGTATATAAGTGTCTATGTCAATTCTTTGTGGGACTGAAAATGTTATTGTCACTTCCTTCTAGGCCAATATAGTGAATTTTAAAATTGATAGTAAATTTAGTGATTGAAAGTTTAGTAATTTAAGTCATTCTAACTATTTTTCGTTTTGAATGGATTGTTGTCATTTTTTTCACATTTTAAATGAATTGTTTCTTTTATTTTTGTGTATGGTTAATAATCGAATAACCGAACCAAACCAAACCGAAAAGATAATCACCAAACCGATAAATGTATATTATATTTGGTTTGGTTTGGTTTTGATAATTTTAAAACCGATTAAATTGGTTTGGTTTTGATTTTGACCAATAACCGATCCAAACAACCCATGAACACCCCTACTCCTAGTTATTTAACACATACTAAGTATAGCACTAAAAATAATACTGTAACAAAACTCTGTTTTTCCTTTTTTATTATAGTTAAATTATAGTAGTAAGAGTTTTGACTAACATTTTAGGTATATTTGGCACAATAAAAAAAAGTATAAAACTAAGCTTCTTTTAGGGAAACAAAACTAGATATGTGCTAACATGTTTCCAGTAGCTGAAATGTAGAAGATGGTTTTTGCCTCCTTTTGTCCTCTCTCTATCTATCTCTCTTAAAGCAAACTCCAAATAGTTAAACAACCATTGTTTCATTTCTCTGCTTATTTTTTTCCGCCTACTGTATTTTTTCTCAGAAATTTCCCTATATAAACTAATGCTCTGTGCAACTTTCATACAGTGGTGTTTTCTAAGTTATGGATTTTGGTGGGTTGATGACAATGGAAGCCATTACTTCAACTGCCCAACAATCTGAGACTAGTAATGGATCTGGGCAACTGAAACAACAGAGATCTGGGGCTTGTGATGACAACATTTGGAGGCCTTCTAAAGTCCCTAAACCTGCAGATGACTTGTCTGCTTTTTGTAAACAGCAAGGCCCTACTTTGTTTATGAGATCTGATTCCCCAAATGATGGACGCGGTCACTCTACTATGCTCAGTTTTTCATCTAATAAGTCTGAAGAAATCCCTTTTCTTTGTACTAATAATGTTTCTGCTAGGAATCTTCCTTTCCCATTGTTTGATTCTGGATCCTACAACACCAGAGCTGCTTCAGGTATCACAAATGTTGTTATCTGCTTTGTTATTTGGGTGGTTGATTCTGTTTAGATTATTAATCACTGGGAAATTAATAAGGCTTTTTGTATGGAGATTTAGATGTTAATGACGTAGTTCTGTTTTAATCATGTTTAGCTGTTTTATTATTTTCCTGTACAACGGATAGAGATGGGTCTTTTGAAAGAAAAACTGTAGATTCTGATTGTCTTGGCAATAAAAGAAAAAGCTCATTTAACCCCAAAAAGGAAAAAAATTGAACTTGTGAAGAATCTTCGTTAATTATATCCTATATTGGGTGGAAAATTTGGTGTTTTATTTGTCCATCTTGGAGAAATTTTGCACATCATTTAAGGGAAAAAAAAGTAAATGTAGCAATAAAGTAGGTGCACGAAGTAAAACAAAAGTGAGAGAAAAAGGAAAGAAAAAAATGAGACTTGATGATATTTGAGTCACAGATATTTATGAAGTTCAGTCAACCTTTGGTTAATTGATCTTTCTCTTTGTTCACTTTTTTGATTTGGAGTTAAGCATACTATTCAAGTTCTGATTAGAAAAGTTAAAAATTCTATGCTTTTTCTTGGTTCAGCTTATGCTTCTGGAGGGTCAAATGAAAGCACGCCTGGCTCTTTCTCTAGGTTCAGAGGTCCATTCACTCCTTCACAGTGGATGGAACTGGAACATCAGGCATTGATCTACAAGCATTTCGTGGCAAATATCCCGGTTCCTCACCAGTTGCTTACTCCTATTAAGAAGTCTCTGAACCCATATGCATTTTCTGGCTTGTCAGCTGATCCCTATGCCTCCAATTGTAAGATTTTTCATTTGCCCTACCTAGTCTTGACATTGATTGTGCCAAAATAGAACATGCTTTTGACCTTATCCATTTAGGTGTTGGTATGGTTAGCGACTTATCGTACATGAATTCATCATGGTATACGACAACATTGTTTTTTGGTCAGCACGTTGGTTAAGGTCATCCATTTACATGAATTCATCATTGTACGGCGTTGGATCTTCAGTATACGACAACATTGTTTTTTTGGTCAGCACATGTTGGTTGAGGTCATCCATTTTTACCATTTAGGTCAAGGGTTCGTATTATCGTATTATCGTATTATTCGTATACCGACTTTAGTCGTTCGAAGTTTTGAGCTTTCTTCTGACGAAAAGTTATTTTTTAGCCACCAGTTCTTTTATTCTTCGACTCTGCCCCAAAATGGAGTAGCAAAATCAAATGGACCAGCACATGTAATGCTGGTTTTACTATTTAATTTTACTCTTTACCTATTACCTAATAGGGAAGAGCTTTCTCAACGATGAAGTTGATTAAGACCGACTTACATAATCTAATGAGGTTTTGAGTGGTTTTTTGGTGTCTTATATAGAAAATAAAGTTTCTATTATGGGTACATTTTAAAAAATGAGAACTTGTCGAGGAGTGTTGTAATATTATACTTGAATTGTGTTTTTCTAAAATATGCTGTTGTTAGAGTGATTTTTTCATTTATTCACCTCTTTAAATGTTAACACCACTTACAGTAGATCCCATGTATGCCACTTATTGCTTCATAACAAGGCCGTGAATGAAACAACTCCGAAGAGTCTTAAACCTTGTTGCTTATCTGTCTCAGTTACTTTGTAGGGAAATCCCTATTGTCCCTTAGACAATTGGAACCTTATATTGGATTCTAAAGATTTGGTTCAGTGCTAATCTAGTTCCATTTCTTAATCCTATTTATCTGCTTAGAAGTATCTCCATACCTGAATTTGTGATTTCTCGTGTTATATTCTAGGGCGTCCTTTCACATATAGGATTTCCTAATAATACACACTTTACTTATTCTGTGATAGATATAAATTGTTTTAGGAAGCATGAAGAATATTGTGAAAAAAGTTATTACCTATCAATACTTTCTGTTTTTTCTTTTCAATTTTAAAGAATCAATCTTATGACTTATGACTTGAAAATAATAATATTCTGCATACAGTTCAGAAGTAATTTTATCTCTTAAAAATTGGCATATTTCTGGACTTCATCTTGTACTTCAGTTTTCCTAACGTTTGGGATATTTGTTTAGCATCTCACATTTTAGGTGAGTTACAGAATGTTCATAGGTAATTTACATCAGACCTTTCAATTTTCAAAAGGGTTAGAGGACATTTGCGTAGTTTTTTACTTTCGTGCCATAAAGTTATTTACCAGTGATATATTAGTCTCCTATATTTTTTCTGCTTTTCTGTGTGTTTTTTTCATTTCTGTTTGTTTGTTCATCTTTTGCCTACTTTGTGGTACATGTAGGGGGATGGGGTACTTTCCATCTTGGTTTCGCTGGCAACACTGATCCCGAGCCTGGTAGGTGTCGTCGAACAGATGGAAAAAAATGGCGGTGCTCTCGAGAAGCTGTCCCTGATCAGAAGTACTGTGAAAGACACATAAATAGAGGCCGCCATCGTTCAAGAAAGCATGTGGAAGTACAGAATAACCATGCCGTCTCTGGATCCACCACTTCAAAGGTGGCATCAGTTGCACCCTCCTCATCAGCGACGGTGATATCCAGCAGCGGCACCCTCCTCATCAGTGACGGCGCATCCAACAGCCTTGGTACTGTTCAGCATCAATCTAATAGCTTGCAGCCCAGCGCTGCCAATCCTTCCACTGAGCAGCTTGTCAACAGGTACTAAATATTGAAATGGATGCCTTTATTTCTCGTTAGGCGTTAATCAAAAATTTGAAATAATTTATTTGAAAAGATTTTGATTATGAAAAGGATTGTCAACAACATTTGATTTTACTATCTTACCATCGGAAAACCTTGCTGGTAATAAAAGGAAAAAGTAACTAGAAATTCATTACATATTTATTATTCTTTGGCCCTAATTGGTAAGTCTGAATATGACAGAATCCTTATAGAAAAATTATTTATATTACAGAATGCTAGGTCATAGAGGTGCCTCTGTGATATCTCCAACAATTTGTGTGAAGCCAAAGGACTCAGCTATTGCAGTTCAAAAGCAACATAATGGAGTTGAACTATCCTCGCAGACGGATTTCGGACTAGTCTCATCGGATTCCCTTCTTAATCCTTCGCAAAGAAATTCCTTTGCAAATCCTAAGAATCCTATTGCTTTCCTAGATTTCAATGACCATGAACAAAGTGAACAACATCCAGTTCACCATTTCATTGATGGATGGGCCAAGGAACAGTCGTCACGCGCCTCTACATCTTGGCCAGATCAACTAAAAGACTGGACTCAACTGTCCATGTCCATTCCCATGACTGCCTCAGATTTCTCATCATCTTCAAGTTCTCCTCGGCAAGAGAAGCTCACTCTTTCCCCTTTAAGGGTATCCCGTGATGTTGATCCCATCCAAATGGGCTTAGGAATGACAAGTAGCTATGGTGAACCTATGCAAAAGACAGCTAATTGGGTACCAGTATCCTGGGAAAATTCACTTGGTGGTCCATTAGGAGAAGTCCTGAATAGTACTGCAGGTTATTCTGGAGATGGCAAGAGTGTCTCAGCTTTGAACCTGGGAACCGAGGTTTGGGATAACAGCCCTTCATTTGGATCATCTCCCACAGGGGTCCTGCAGAAGACAACCTTTGTTTCACTCTCAAACAGTAGTTCAGGGAGTAGTCCACGAGGTGACAGCAAGAAGGTTCATGAGGGTATTGCCATGTGTGATGACGTGATCGGTTCAACGGTGGCGAGTTCTTTGTGTATTCCTTCGATGGAAGTCTCATGTTTGATTGAGAACAAATTACACTAGCAGTGTGTTCTCGCCAGATCCAGAACAGTAGAACGTTACCTTGTTGATTATCTCCTTATTTTTACGTTTCCCCTTTGCTCAGTTTTCAGGGTCTGCTTTTTTTTATCAAAGCTGATACTTTCGACAAGTATGTCTTGTTGTAACTTAAGACAGACATTTGAGGTTAGCTTATCCATCCGGAGAACTCAAAGTATTTGTGATTGTTACCTTGTTTTTTTTCCTGTAACATTAATGTGGAACTCTCGTTTTCTAAGTGTTTTCTTATTGGAGGTTTATATAAATGAAAAAGTTATTTTGCACTTTTGGAATTGCAGTTCCAGACTTTTAGTATGTAATTAACTTGCTGTTTAGGGCTTTGTAATTAGTTTATACTGCGTAATGAATAAGGTATTGACAATTGATCTTTGATTTCTTGTCCAAACCTGGAGCTGCTATGGATTATGGAACGTGCTTTACCAGAAAGATTTCTTCTACAAAGAAACGGATGGTTGTAAAAGTATAAGGTAGGTAGATTGTTTACACGAAAAGAATCAAATATACCATGGTTCTAGTAGTGTAGGGTAGATTGTTTACACGAAAGAGAAGGTTCAAATATACCATAAAACTTTGAAAAAGAACAGTGATTGTAATTACTCATCTGCTGCTTTGATTGCCAAATACTTACTATTATTGGATAGATGTATTTTGGATGCCAAGTTTTAATAGTCTCCAAGCGAAGCTTCTACTCTTGACAGTCTCTATTAGCAAAACTAATCTGATTATTGCTCGTCTATAAATGGAAGGCATGGCTTTTAATTAATTAATACCACGAAAACTGATTTTTATTCATTATATATACTTGATTAAGGTTGCCGTGCTACATGCTATACAGTGTTCTTCTTTTTTCAAGTGTTATAATGCCAATAAAATAGTACTCCATCCATAAATATGAAAATATATGACCACAAGTCCACAACCTATACAATCTTTGTGATGTAGTTATTCATACATATAATGTGGAAACTTTTAAAATTCAATATAGCAGTCCTTAAAGAGATTTGCTACCAATCTATATATATATATATATATATATTACTCTTATTTAGAAGTGAGAGTTGGAAAGGACCAACATTGCATTAATACTCTTGTACAACATGCATACAATTTTGTACATTAACTTTTCAATGCATTAATTAGTTGTACAATGTGCAAAAATAATTGTACACTAATAGAAGGACTAACACCAAGGACTAACATTGCAATTATTATTATTACTCATTAGTCCTTATTAGAATTATTATTATTACTCATTAGTCCTTATTAGAATTATTATTATTACTCATTTGGCTTCATCTACTTCTACTTTTTCTACACATATTTTTCTTTAATAAAATAATTATTGCCTCCATTTTTTTTTTTAATTTTTAACATTTATTTTTAATTTTAAAACATTGGAAATTTTATGTTAAAAATTTAAATAATAGAAAAAATGATTTATTTAACTTTTATCATCATCGATACAACTAATTTATTTGACGTTTTTTCTTAATCTTCATCTCATCATTAATGTTATTTATATAATTTTCTTAAATCACTTTTTTTTCCTTTTTTAACTCTTTTTTTATATATATAAAAGTTGGATATGTAAATGATGATGTCACATTTCTTAGAAGCTAACATTACTATTTATCTAATTTGTCCAAATTTAAAAAAAAAA
>JAJOOD010020885.1:0-30185 GCA_029582525.1 Solanum tacnaense | reverse complement strand
TCTCATCATTATATATATATATATATATATATATATATATATATATATATTCAGACTTAGTATGGGTATTCCCCATCATTTTAGTTTTATTATGATTAAACTTCCGCATAGTGTTTCTTGTTTCAGTTTATCTTTAAGTATGATTATGATATGCCAGCAAGGTTAGCTTAGGGTCAGTCATGATCCTATGTCCCGTGTTTTTGTCCAGCTGGTAGCCTCAGGGAGTGACATGAATGAAAGATTTTCCAAATCATATAAGCAAACCACCGGTCCTATCCCCAACTAATGTGGGGCTCTTACTCACTCTAACACACCATATATTCACCCTCAAAGGGGAGCCCAAATGGGGATGAACCTATAAAGATATGGTCTTTGGATCTAAATTAACCTCAAAACTTATTTAACGATATGATCTAAGCATTTTGTTTCCAAACCAATGTGGGACTCTAACCCACTCTAACACTTATTTAACGATCAACCCAACTTGAGGGAGGAGTAGGAGCCCAAATGATGATGAACCTTGTATGGAATTAAGTAATTATCCTTCCCTTAGGAGCGAACCTTTGGTGTTGAAGTGCCATATCTTTACACGGTAACAGAGTCATGTCCATTTGGACTTTTAATACATACTCCAATTGGTCTTAGGCTTGGGTTTGGGCATGAAGGCGGGTTTTAAAGTTCCACATTGTTTGGGGAATTAACTAATAGTCTACTTATATGGACTTGAAGTGTCATATCCTTAAATAAACAACATTCTCGAATTGATTAAACACACTTATAATCTTAAGCGAGATATAATTAATTTTAACAATATATATCATTTGTTGTTTTGATCTCTTAATAAGAATAATTTATTATAGGTCCATATATCTAGTTCATTGATTATTCAACTGAATCTACCGAATAACTTCGGATATTTCTCTAATAAAGTTTTATACTATTTAACACCAACTGGTTTTAGGGCAAAACATTTGTTGTCTTCCTTAATAGAATCGAAAATGAGAATAGAATGAATTAAGGGCATGAGAAATCGTAACAGAGCAGAGGAACACAGTGGTCTATCACCGAGTATAAAAATGCCAGTGGATATAGTTATGAAAATCATTTCCCGCTGGCCCTTGATGTTTGTTGTTAACTGTAAACTTCTATCCAAGAATTTGAAAGGTAGGATATCTCATCCTGAATACTCCAAAACATTGTTTCAAAAATCTCCTTTAACCCTATAATTCAATCTATAGAGATTTTGGGCTCTTGTAATGTTGTAATTCTCTTTGAGTCTGAGAGAATTAGGTGTTATTGTGTTTTCAATCCCTTAACTGGAGAGCATCAATTGATTCCATATCTAAATGCTCCTAGATATGAGTTAGAAAAAACAGACCTAGTAGTTGATTACCCTAATGCATATTAATACAAATTGGTAACCATAAGTAACCTGGTTGAAAATTCCAACTTGTTCTACAAATTTAACTTACTTTCAATAGAGCGATTTGACTTGTGGTGTGAAATCCAACTCAGAACCAATAGTTTCATATCTTTACGTTACGGTAGTCCACCTGTTTATTGGCCTGAGTCTCTGTATTTTCTCAGAAGTGATGGTAGTGTTCTACCTCATGATACAAAGAAAGAAGAGTGTATACTCATTGTCCCTCCCAAGTTTATTGATCATTATGTTCTGAGCTATGGAAAAAATTTGACTGGTAGGGATATGAGTAGTAGCGATATATGTCTAAGGAGGGCATACGGTTTACTCACCTTTGTATGCATTTTCAGAAAGTACATAGTCATTGGCACTTATGATAGAGCAAGCAATTGTTGGAGGGTTTCCCATACTTTGGACAACTTTATTTTAGATCCGGATGGCCATATTATAGGCTTTACAGTATGGATCGAAAGCAAGCAAGTGTCTTTTCTGGTACGACGTCCTTCAAAATAGTATCATGATCTATACGAGTATGATACCAACATCAATCTGTACAAAACTGTTTCACTTCTAGACACACGTGATTATCCCATGTATTGCTTCCACCCAACATTAGATTGGGTCCAAAAGACTCCCTCCAATTATGTAACGACAGGTCAGCTGGCGTATATTGATGAAAAGTTGGATGACATCAGAAGATTTATTATCGAAGGTACCAACTAGTTGAACTTTAAGGCTTTAGTTTGTTAGTTCATGCCTGAGAAGAGTAGTTTGACAATAGTTCAGAGAATGAATATATTAATAGATGTGACGTATGCACTTCATTATCTTGACCAAACTTCTCATTCATTACTGAATTGAGGAATGAGATTCACTAAACCAAAATCACCCAAATGAGCTGTGAGATCTTAAACAAGAAAAATGTTCATGTGGTTTTATATCACAGTGAATCATGGGTTTTTTACACTCATGGTTAAGATAATAAAGTGCATACGCCACGTCTATTATTATATTCATTCTCTGAAGTATGGTCAAGCTACTCTTCTCATGTATCTCCTTCTCTGGCATAAACTAAAAGACTAAAGCCTTAAACTTCAACAAGCTAGTACCTTCGATAATAAATCTTCTGATGACTTCCAACTTTTCAGCAATATACTGCTATTGAACAGTACTTACATAATTGGAGGGTGTCTTATGGACACAAGCTAATGTTGGGTGGAAGCAATACATGGGATAATCAATTGTGTCCAGAACTGCAACCTTTTTGTACACATTGATGTCGATATCATAATCGTATAGATCATGATACATTTTTGGGGGATGTCGAACCAGAAAATATACTTGCTTGGTTGTCGATCAAGACTGAAAAGCCTATAATATGTCCATCCAGACCTAAAACAAAGTTGTCCATAGTTTGGGAAACCCTCCAAAAGTTTCTTGCTCTTTCATTAGTGCCAATGACTATGTACTTTCTGAAAATGCATACAAGGGTAAGTAAACCTTGCGCCCTCCCTAGAAATAAATCGCTACCACTCATATCCCTACCATTCAAAAAATTTCCATATCTGAGAACATAATGATCAATAAACTCAAGAGGGTCAATGAGTATACCCTCTTCTTTCTTTGTATCAAGAGCTAGAACACTACCTTCACCACTGAGAAAATACATAGAATAATGCCAATATACAGGTGCAGTACCGTAAGGTAAGGATATGAAACTATTGGTCCTAAGTTGGATTTCACGCCACAAGCCATATCGCTCTGATGAAAGTAAGCAAAATTTGTAGAACAAGTTGGAATTTTCCACCAGGGTACTTATGATTACCAATTTGTATTGATCTGCATTAGGGTAATCAACCACTAGGTCTATTTTTTCTAACTCATTTCTAGGAGCATTCAGATATGGAATCAATTGACGCTCTCTAGTTAAGGGATTGAAATCACAGTAACATCTAATTCTCTCAAACTCAAAGATAATTTGACTATTACATGAGCCCAGAATCTCTATGCCAAAACATGACATCATCACAAATTGAGTGATAGGGTTAAAGGAGATTTTTGGGAGTTGTCTGATTAATCTCCCATCATCTACTAAGTAGATGAGTTGTGTAGTGGTGACTTTTTGGCGTTGGAACAATGTTTTGGAAAATTTAGGATGAGATATCCTACCTTTAAAAATCTTGGATAGAAGTTTACATTCAACAACAAACTTCAAGGGCAAGCAAGAGATGATCTCCATCACTATATCATCCGACATTCTTACACTAGTTGATAGACCACTGTGTTCCTCTACGTTGTTGCCGTTCTCATGCCCTTATTTCTTTCTATTCTATTTTTTGAGTCTATTAAGGAAGACAACAAATGTTTTGCCCTAAATCAAATTGGTGTGAAATAGTATAAAACTTTATTAGGGAAATCTCTGAAGTGATTCGGTAGATTCTGCTGAACAATCAATGAAATAGATATGTGGCCGTATAATAAATCATTCTCATTAAGAAATCAAAACAACAAATAATATATATTGTTCAAATTAACATATCCCGCTTATGATTATAAGTGTGTTTAATCAAATCGTGAATGTTGTTTATTTAACGGTATGACACATCAAGTCCATATAAATAGACTATTAGTTAATTCCCCAACCAATGGGAAACTCTAACACCTGCCTACAAGATCAAGCCCAAGCCTAAGCCCAATTGGAGTGTGTATCGAGAGTTCAAATGGACATGACTATGATACCATGTAAAGATGTGACACTTTAACACCAAAAGTTACCTACTGAGGGGATGATTATTAGCTAAGCCTATACAAGGTTCATCATTATTTGCTCTCCGCTCCACACTCAATTTCGGTTGATCGTGAAACGGGCGTTAGAGTGGGTCAGAGTCCCACATTGGTTGGGAAACGAAATGGTTAGCTTATATGGATTTGATCAATCCTTATGTCATGATCTAGATTTTGAGGTTAAGTTAGACAAAAGTACCATATCTTTACATGGTATCATAGTCAAGTTCATCTCCATTTGGGCTCCCTTTTAATGGTGATATATGGTGTGTTAGAGTGACTAAGGGCCCCACATTAGTTGGAGATTGGACCGATGCTTTACTTATATGATTTGGACAATCCTTCATTCATGAGCTAGCTTTTGAGTTAAGTTAGGTCTATGTGCTATATATTTACTATTTATACACTATGTATAAAAACATGTTTTTTATATTTGATCCTATTTGATACATTTATAATCTACCATACTCTGGATGCAATAACAATAACCCAATTACCGCTAAATATTCAGTGGGATCTTGCAGCGAGTGACTCGGGAAAGGAGACGACATTGACCTAGGGCCTAACTTGAAACTAAGTAACGTAGTTTGACCAATCATAACTGATAACTATTGTTGCTAAAAGGAAAATCTATTACAACTAAATATCTTTTTTATTGTAGTAACTTGAACTACTGCAACCTAGTTCCTCCACAGACCTGCTAAGGTCCTGGTCTTCTTTTATTTTTTGTCAATCATCAAAACATGATTTCATCTCACCTCCATACAAGTACTTTTGGTTCTATATGGAGAAAAAAGGTCATAGATTTTTCATTAGAAGGTAATCCCTCAAGTTAGCTATGTAGGATATACAAATACGACAATATTAGGCCGAACAGAAAAAAGGAAAATTCTTCTTGAAAATCAACAAGGAGAAGTATAAGCAGAATATTGAGAGTAATAAGCCTCTGACAATTAGTGTATCATATCATATTATAGATTAGGAACATTGATATACTCTTAAACTTGTCCCCAAATTTCATTTGACATACTAACTATGGCTTGTTCCAATAGAGCATATGTAAACATTGGAACAAAATAAAAACAGAACATGTGACGATGTTTAATTGACAAAGACATTGTTGAGAAAATGGTTAACCTTAGCTTTCTCTCTCTGGTGTGCTTGAGTTTACTTACAAAAAATTACACTTAGATGTCAAGGAAATTATATCTACTATTTAAACACTTCCATGTTAATTGTTAAGTGGAAGTCTCCTATTTTTATTTGAAAAAATTAAAGGTTCAATTAAATAGTGACAAGCAAATTAAAAATGAAATATTCCCCAAACATCTTGGCTTGGCAATGCTAAAATCTTTCATCTACTGGAATTCATCGCTTGAATTGTGAAAAAAATAAATGAAGAAGATTTTCTTGAAATGCAAAAACCATGTCTATTAGAATGTTTAACTATGTCCTCAAACTCCTAGAAATACCAAATTATAGTATATTTAAATATTGAAGAGTAGAAAGTCACCTATATTCTTCTCCTCCTCTGACTGATTCCTTTCCTTCTGAGAATTCTCTTCTTTGATGGAAATACCTTGACAAAGTTATATACAAAATTTGAGAAGAATTAGAAATGATTTAGACTTGTTGGCTCACTTGAGATGTTTTAATTTTTTGTTTTTTGAAAGGAATCTCTAATCCTAACTTTAAGTCTCATTTAGGACAAAATGGAATTGAAACTAACTGGTACCTTCAATGATAAATATTCTGATGTCATCTAAGTTTTTGCAACAATATAAGCCTGATTAATAGTCATTACATTATAGGAGGACGTCTTATGGACACAAGGTAACGTTGGATGAAGGCAATACATGGGATAATTAACTTTCTCCAACACTGCGGCATTTTTGTACCCATTGATATTAGTATCATAATCGTATAGATCATGATACTGTGTTGAGCAACATTCTACCAGAAAGGACACTGGTTAGCCGTTGATCCAGATCGGAAAGCCAATAATAATGCCTCCAGACCTAAAACGAAGTTGTCCAAAGTGTGGGAAACCCTCTAACATCTGCTTGCACTGTTATATGTAGCAAGGACTGTGTACTTTCTGAAATTGTATATCCTTAGGAAAAGTAAACGTTGCGCCCTCTGTAGCCATATATCTTCACCTGTCAAAATTTTACCGTAGCTTATATCATAATGATCAAAAAACTCAGGAAGGTAGATTAGTATGTGAAATTTGTTGAATAAGTTTGAATTTTAAACCAGCTTACTTATGGTTACCAATTTTTAGTGATCTGCATCTGGGTAATTAATCTACATAGGGTGAATTCGACACAATATATCTTCCTGCTATTCCATAATATATTATTCTTGCTCTCATGTCGTTTGTTATGTTGAAATTTGGTTTCAATAAGGACTCCTATTTCAAACCCTATCCCCTCTCCTCTCGTATACATTTCTCCCTTTAAGTAATGTATTATTTGCAATTATCGGACTACCAAAGAATATATCCAAGAGCAATGAAAAAACAGAAATTTTGTAATTGGGAAAATCCGGGATTTTTGTGATTGGTGAAACTTATTGCATGTAATTAGTCCAAAAGTATGAGATTTCTACAATTTATACTAGTTATTCACTTAGAAACTCAAAATAAATTAAATGGAAAAAATGAGGAAATATCACATATAGCGAAGACAATAGACATACTAAGGCTCTATAGTTATAGTTTAGATAATTGCTCTTCATAGCTATAGTTATGTTTGCTAGAGAGGCTGCTGTTTATATATTTGTGTCGGTATGTTGTTCGAAAACTATATGCACAATGGAAGCATACCACTATCTTATAACCTACATGAATAATAGACAACCAATTCGTTTATGCTAAAACATATACAATTATGCTAGAACACATAAACTTGCTAAAATTTAATTCAATAATTACCTCTTGAAGAGTGAGCAGATACCTTCAAGCGAATCCCCAAGTTAGAAAGAAATCCACAAGATAGACAACAACTTTGCAGTCTTCTATAATGATCCAAAGTTCACATCTTAAATCTCTCAATACTTGGGTAGACGAGTATGTTAGAAAACTAATTCATCTATTTTCTAGGTTAGGAGAATACCTATTTATAGAGATTCCTTCCTAATCCAAAAAAGAGTAGAAAACCTAGTTTTTTCTGGAAAACCAGAAAAACCCACATTATTCTTCCTTTTCCCATAGAAATAAGTTTCTGAGTTCTAGTTAAATAAGGGCATTATAGGGACCATCGAATTTTTAAAAAAAAAATCAAAATTGGGCATAAAGGCCCTTTATTGACTTGAAATAATTACCAGGCCTCATAAAGGCCCAGCCCAACAAATCCTAATATCAGAAAAGACAAGAAAATCAAAAGACAAAAACAAAAATAAAGAGTATTGTAAAGCCCCAACTCCAACTTCAAGCTCCAGTTCGTAGTTGTCGAAGACGAATCTGCTTGTGAGTGTCCTCGATTCGTCAAAGGCTGCAACAAGTTGTGGCTGGGATGATTCCACAAGAGGCACTCTAATTTCTCACGAATGGCATCGAAACATAGCCCGTTGAATTCACTTCACCTCAGCTCAAACAAACCAAGTAAGATTCGATTCACTCCATCTCTCATTGCATCCAGGTTTTCCTCCAATCTTTGAGCTCCATTACAATGATTTACCCTTTCCTGCAGATTGAGCCAGAAATCTAGCTAATACCACTGCACAGTCCAGGTATTTCTTTGTTTATGCTGCTAAAATTCATTTTTGAGGCTTCCTATTATTGATATAATTCCAAATAATTAATTTAAGTTATTCTTAACATAAAAATTACAAATCATTCTACTAGAAATTCGTAATTGCACTCCTCTATTTATATTTCCAAATTTCCCATTGAACACTTATGTGATTCCCCATGTTATGATTACAAATACTAATTAATAAATTAAATTGCTGACGAATTTAACTTAATGATTAATTTCCTTTAGAGCACTACTTCACTTATTTCATGTGTCGGATTCATAAATCCACTTGCAAGGTTTGACACGATGAAAACTTATAAGTTTCTCAAAAAGGCATATCAATCAATATCTATATGAAGACATGGATTTCGTCAACTAACTTATTATTTCACCAATATATAGTACTGTCATCCAATCTACCCGACATATTTACCCATCTCAAAATCTCACATTTTAATAAATCAAAACGATAATTAATATATACATATCATAATAGTTATATCATGATTGAGAATATAAGTACATTTAATTCTTTAGAGAATATGCTTTTGTCAGTCAGTCTAAAATAACTATCTTTACTTGGTCCTGTTCAACTACATACAAAATGCACTAGCACAAGAAGTTTGAACTATGTCGTTCCCATAATCAAGATAAACTACATATAAGCTTGTGGACAATCGTACCGATGAGATGTCCAATTTCCATCCTAGATTGTGAACAAAAAACTTTATACTTATAAGAACCAATGATTTAATCCTCTGTATATGAGCTAAAACTCTATACACTATATAAGCTACTACATAAGTCAATAGACACCATTAACGAATATATGATATATTAAAACCAAATAAATATTTATTCTATAATAGATATTACATCTCAACATATGGTTAATAGTATATATCCCAACAATCTCCCACTTATACTTTTAACCATCACAATTGTTATAATGTACTATATCTAAATGTATGGTTAATAGCTTATACCATAGCAATCTCCCACTTAGATGTTTAATCTCAAAAATTGTTATATACAATGCTCTGTCGAAACACATGATTAATAGTATATACCCTAATATTTGTCAAGGTATTTCCATCCAAAAAGTGGTAGCAGCCAGAGGACGAGGAGAAGAAATGTTGTAATAGAGGTGACTTTCTCCCCTTAAATATTTAAATATGACTTTAATTTGTTAAATATTGTACTCCATAGACATCGTTTTTGCATTTTGAAGAAAACTTCTTCTTTCATTTCTTGCACATTTCAAATGAAGATGTTTGGCGAACCTTCCATTCAAAATTTGATTGAACCTTTTTTTTTTCAAGTAGAAATAGGAGACTTCCACATAACAATTCACATGAAAGTGTTTAAATATTAGATATAATTTCTTGACATCTAAATGTAATTTCTTGTAAGTCAACTCAACAACTTTAGGGTTAACCAGTTTCTCAGTAATGACTTCGTCAATCAAGCATCTTCATATGCTATGATTTTATTTTGTTCCAATGTTTTCGGATGATCAATTGGAATTTGGAACATGCCATAGTTCCCATGTCAAAATGAAATATAAGATTATATCAATGATCCTAATCTATAATATAATATGATATTATATGACATCATCTAAAAATCATACTCTAATTGTCGGAGGATTATTACTCTCAATATTCTGCTTATATTTCTACTTCTTAATTTGGAAAAAGCATTTCCCTTTTACTATCTGGCCTACTACAGTCATGTTTGTATATCCTACATAGCAAAGTTTAGGGATTACCTTGCCCACGAGGAAAATAAAAGAAATTACAACATCATATGCATAAGTCAAATGATTAATCTATGACCTCTTTTTCTCCATATAGAACCTAAAGCAACTGTGTTGAGCTGAGCTAACATTATTTTTTGATGATCAACAAAATATAAAAGAAGACCAGGTCCTTAATAGATCTCGCGGAGAATCTATTTTGTAGTAGTTCAAGTTACTACAACAAAAGAGATATTTAGTGGCAATAAATTTTCCTTTTAGCGGCAATAATGAGACGGTACATAGTTTCAAGTTAGGCCTTTCTTCAATGTGGTCTCCTTCCCTAGATATCTTGCTTTAGGATCCCAATGAACATTAACCGACCATTGGGTTAATGTTATTGAATCCAAAATTGTTAATATCTTTAGCGACATTTAGATAAAGAGTGGTTGTAAATATGAGTAATATTTATTATTGTTGCTAAATATAATATAGCAACAATTATGCAATTGCAGCTAAATGCTTTATTAGTTCTAGTGAGCTGATGAAATATATGTATGGTACATTATAAATGTATCAAATAGGACCAAATAAAAATTTGTGTTTTTATACAGAGTATATAAAATGTGAAGAAATAGCTCATTGCCCTAACTCAACCCAAAAGCTAGCTCATGAATGAAGGATTGTCCAAATCATATAACCAAACCACCGGTCCAATCCCCAACTAATGTCGGGCTTTTACTCACTCTAACACACCATATATTCACCCTCAAAGGGGATCCCAAATAGGGATGAACATGTAAAGATATGGTCCTTGGATCTAACTTAACCTCAAAATCTAGATCATGAGAGGAGGTTTGCTCAAATCCATTCCAGCTAACCATTTTGTTTCCCAACCAACGTGGGACTCTAACCCATTCTAATGCCCATTGCATGATCAACCCAACTTGAGTGTGGAGCGGGAGCCTAAATGATAATGAAACTTGTATGGACTTAAGTAATAATCCTCCCCTTAGGAGCAATCTTTTGGTGTTGAAGTGTCAAATCTTTACATGGTAATAGAGTCATGTCCATTTAGACTCTTGATACATATTCCAATTGGGCTTAGGCTTGGGCTTGGGCATGAAGGCGGGTGTTAGAGCTCCACATTGATTGGGGAATTAACTAATAGTCTGCTTATATGGACTTGAAGTGTCATATCCTTAAATAAACAACATTCACTAATTGATTAAACACGCTTATAATCTTGAGCGGGATATAAGTAATTTGAACAATATATATCATTTGTTGTTTCGATCTCTTAATGAGAATAATTTATTATAGGTCCACAAATCTAGTTCATTGAATGTTCGGCTGAATCTACCGAATCACTTCGAAGATTTACCTAATAAAGTTTTATACTATTTAAAACAACCTTGTTTAGGGATAAAAAACATTTGTTGTCTTCCTTAATACTCGAAAAAGAGAATAAAATGAATTAAGGGCATGAGAAACGGCAACAAAGCAGAGGAACACAGTGGTGTATCAGCGAGTGTAAAAATGCCGGATGATATAGGTATGGAGATCATCTCCCATTACCCCTTGATGTTTGTTGTTCACTGTAAACTTCTATCCAAGAATTTTAGAGGTAGGATATCTCATCCTAAATTTTCCAAAACATTGTTCCTACTCTATAAAGTCACTTTTACACAACTCATCTATTTAGTACATGATGGGAGATAAATCGCACAATTCCCAAAAATCTCCTTTAACCCTATCACTCAATTTGTGACGACGTTATTTTTTGGTGTAGAGATTTTGGGATCATGTAATTGTTTGATTCTATTTTGGTCTAAGAAAATTATGTGTAATTGTGTATTCAATCCCTTAACTGGAGAGTGTCAATTGATTCCATCTCTGAATGCTCCTAGAACTGAGTAGAAATAACAGGCCTAGTGGTTGACTACCCTAATGTAGATCAATACAAATTGGTAACCATAAGTAACCTGTTTGAAAATTCCAACTTGTTCTACAAATTTCACTTACTTTCAATAGAGTGATCTGGCTTGTGGCGTGAAATCCAACCGAGAACCAATAGTTTCATATCCTTACCTTACGGTAGTCCACCTGTTTATTGGCATGATTCTCTGTATTTTCTCAGAAGTGATTGTAGTTTTCTAACTCTTGATACAAAGAAAAAAGGGTATACTCATTGACCCTCCCGAGTTTATTGATCATTATGTTCTCAGCTATGGAATTTTTTTTACTGGTAGTGATATAAGTGATAGCGATATATGGCTAGGGAGGGAGCAAGGTTTACTCACCCTTGTATGCATTTTCAGAATGTACATATTCATTGGAACTTATGATAGAGAAAGCAGCTGTTGGAGGGTTTCCCATACTGTGGACAACTTTGTGTTAGATCCGGATGGCCATATTATAGGCTTTCCAATTTTGATCGACAACAAGCAAGCGTATTTTCTGGTACAACGTCCTTTAAAATAGTATCATGATCGATACGAGGATGATACCAACATCAATGTGTAAAAAGTGTTGCACTTCTGGAAACACGTGATTATCCCATGTGTTGCTTCCACCTAACATTAGCTTATGTCCAAAAGACTCCCTCAAATTATGAAACGACTGGTCAGCAGACGTATATTCATGAAAAATTGGATTACATCAGAAGATTTATTATTGAAGGTACCAACTAGTTGAACTTTAAGGCTTTACTCTTTCAGTTCATGCCAGAGAAGGAGATACATAAGAAGAGTAGCTTGTCCATACATCAGAGAATGAATATAATAATAGATGTGGCATATGCACCTCATTATTTTGACCATACTTCCGATTCATTACTGAATTAAGGATCGAGTTTCACTAAACCAAAATCACCCAAATGAGCAGTGAGATCTTTATCAAGAAGAATGTTATGTGGTTTTATATCACAGTGAATCATGGGTGTTTGAAACTCATGATTAATATAATGAAGTGCATACACCACATCTATTATTTTATTCATTCTCTAAAGTATGGTCAAGCTATTATTCTCATGTATCTCCTTCTCTGGCATAAACTAAAAGACTAAAGCCTTAAACTTCAACAAGCTGGTACCTTCAATAATAAATCTTCTGATGTCTTCCAACTTTTCAGCAATATATGCCTGCTGAGCAGTCGTTACATAATTGGAGGGTGTCTTATGGACACAAGCTAATGTTGGGTAGAAGAAATGCATGGGAAAATCATCTGTGTCCAGAATTGCAACATTTTCTTACACATTGATGTCGGTATTATAATCCTATAGATCATGATATAGTTTGGGGGACGTCGTACCAAAAAAGACACGTGCTTGCTGTCGATCCAGACAGGAAAGCCAATAATATGGCCATCCGGACCTAAAACAAAGTTGTCCAAAGTTTGGGAAACCTTCCAACAGTTTCTTGCTCTGTCACAAGTGTCAATGACTATGTACTTTTTTAAAATGCATACAAGGGTAAGTAAACCTTGCGCCCTCCCTAGCCATATATTGCTACCACTCATATCCCTACCAGTAAAAAAAATTCCATAGCTGAGAACATAATGATTTATAAACTCGGGAGGGTCAATTCGTATGCCCTATTCTTTATTTGTATCAAGAGCTATAACACTACAGTAACTTTTGAAAAATATAGAGAATAATTGCAATATACATATGGACTACCGTAAGGTAATGATATGGAACTATTGGTTCTCAGTTGGATTTCACGCCACAAGCGATATCGCTCTAATGAAAGTAAGCGAAATTTGTAGAAGAAGTCAGAATTATAAACCAGGTAACTTATGGTTACCAATTTGTATTGATCTGCATAAGGGTATTCCACCACTTGGTCTATTTTTTTCTAACTCATTTCTAGGAGAATTCGAATATGGAATCAATTGACGTTCTCAAGTTAAGGGACTGAAAACACAATAAGACCTAATTCTCTCAAACTCAAAGAGAATCAGACCATTACATGAGCCTAGAATTTCTACGCCAAAACATAATGTCGTCACAGATTGAGTGATATGGTTAAAGGAGATTTTTGGGAGTTGTCTGATTAATCTCCCATCATCTACTAAATAGATGAGTTGTGTAGTGGTGACTTTTTTGCATTGGAACAATGTTATGGAAAATTCAGGATGAGATATCCTACCTTTCAAATTCTTGGATAGAAGTTAACATTGAACAACAAACTTCAAGGGCAAGCAGGAAATGATCTACATCACTATATCATCCGTCATTTTTACGGTCGTTGATAGACCGTTGTGTTCCTCTGCTCTGTTGTCGTTTCTTATGCCCTTATTTCTTTCTACTCTATTTTTTGAGTCTATTAAGGAAGACAACAAATGTTTTTCCCTAAAACAAGTTGGTGTTAAATAGTATAAAACTTTATTCGATCTCCAAAGTGATTCGGCAGATTCTGCTGAATAATCAGTGAACTAGATATGTGGCCCTATAATAAATCATTCTCATTAACAAATCAAAACAACAAATAATATATATTGTTCAAATTAATTATATCCCGCTTATGATTATAAGTGTGTTTAATCAATTCGTGAATTTTGTTTATTTAAGGATATGATAAATCAAGTCCATATAAGAAGACTATTAGTTTATATGGATTTGAGCAATCCTTCTCTCATGATCTAGATTTTCGTGTTAAGTTAGACCTAAGTACCATATCTTTACATGGTATCATATTCAAGTTCATCCTCATTTGTGCTCCCCTTTGATGGTGAATATATGGGGTGTTAGAGTGACTAAGAGCCCCACATTAGTTGGGGATTGAACCGGTGGTTTGCTTATATGAATTTGATAATCCTTTATTCATGAGCTAGCTTTTGAGTTAAGTTATGTCTATGTGCTATATCTTTACATTGTATAGACTATGTATAAAAACATTTTTTTTATATTTGGTCCTATCTGATATATTTATATTGTACCATACTCTTGATGCAATAATATTAATCCAATTACTGCTAAATGTTCAGTGGAAGCTTGCAGCGAGAGACTCAGAAAAGGAGACGACATTGAAATAAGGCCTAACTTGAAACTATGTAGCGTTCTTTGACATATAATAACTGATCACTATTGTTGCTAAAAGGAAAATCCATTACCACTAAATATCTTTTTTGTTGTAGTAACTTGAACTACTGCAACCTAGTTCCTCCACATACCTGCTAAGCACCTAGTCTTCTTTTAATTTTTGTCAATCATCAAAACATGATTTCATCTCAGCTCAACCCAAGTACTTTTGGTTCTATATGGAGAAAAAAGGTCATAGATATATCATTCGAAGGTAATCCCTCAATTTATCTATGTAGGATATACAAATATGACAATATTAGGTCAGATAGAAAGAGGAAGATTATTCTTGAAAATCAACAAGGAGAAGTATAAGCAAAAAATTGAGAGTAATAAGCCTCCGACAATTATTGTACCATATCATATTATACATTCCTAACATTGATATACTCTTAAACTTGCCTGCTAATTTCATTTTTACATACTAACTATGACTTGTTCTAGTTAAGCATATAAAAACATTGGAATAAAATAAAAACAGAACATGTGACGATGTTTAATTGACAAAGACATTGTTGAGAAAATGGTTGACCTTAGCTTTCTCTCTCTGGTGTGCTTGAGTTGACTTACAGAAAATTATACTTAGATGTGAAGGAAATTATATCTACTATTTAAACACTTCCATGTTATTTGTTAAGTGGAAGTCTCCTATTTTTATTTAAAAAAATAAAACGTTCAATCAAATATTGTCAAGCAAATTTAAAATGGAAGATTCCCCAAACATCTTGGCTTGGCAATGTAAAAATCTTTCATCTATTGGAATTCATCGCTTGAAATGCGCAAAAAATAAATGAAGAAGTTTCTCTCCAAATGAAAAACCATGTCTATTAGAATGTTTAACTATGTCCTCAAACTCCTAGAAATAACAAATTATAGTCATATTTAAATATTGAAGAGCAGAATGTCACCTATTCTTCTCCTCCTCCGACTGATTCCTCTTCGTCTGATGATTCTCTTCTTTGATGGAGATACCTTGAAAAAGTTATATACAATATTTGAGAAGAATTAGAAATGATTTTGTCACGCCCCGAGATACTCCTGAGATGTGGACACTGGACCTAGGATCACAAGTGACCCCAAGCTAACCATACTGGCATAATCGTGACCATAGTAAAGATAAATTGAGAAATAAAACTGATGCGGAAGCTAATCATAAAGAAATCTGAAATGATGGGGAATACCCATATACTAAAACTGAATATCAAATCTGAGAGTTTAATACAAAAGAAACATCAAACTCAAATACTAAGCTAAATCTAACTATGTCTGGAAATAGCCTCTAACTTACTAGAAGTATTGGGACATGCCCCAACTATGTCTAGCAAAACTGAAACTAAAACAATTAAAACTAAAAGATAACACGACTATTGTCCTTTAAGGATGAGGACTCACCACTGATGTTGTTGAACTAGAGATCGGGGATCGATCTAAGCGTGATCTAGATGCAAAGAATTTGAACCTACATCACAAGAAGATGTAGCACAGAGTATGCATTAGTACTTGAAATGTACTGCGCATGCAGGATAGAGTAAAGATGAAATAAACATATAACTGAACATGCAATAAAGCAAGAGTATAATTTGAACATGATATCGATACTGAATACTGAGCTAACTGAATGCAATGACCAAATTTAAACATGCTGATGTTGAATACTTATTATACTGAAATGTGGTCAATGCAATGGAGTCTGACTGAATTGTGGGATGTACTAATAACCTGTAATAAAACCACATGAGCTAAATGTGGAGTCCGATGTGTACACCCCATCGAGAGGACCCAATACACCCGACCAAAGTTGTAGAGGCATGCTGGCGTGATCACTAAAATAATGCCCACATAGGGGACTTACAGCCTACATGGCTCGTAGTTTTGGGGCTATATGGGTCACTGACACTAGTCCAACTCGGTATTATGCTACTCCCAATAGATTAAATGATTAACACATTATGACTGAATTTATGTAATATATTGGATAGCTCAAAATTTACATGCAAACTTAGAATGCACATTAATATACTGAAAGTAATGCATTTGAAAACTAAGGCATGTATATCTGAAATATGGAAATATCTGACCTAGCATGTGTAATTCAAGAACTAAAGAACTACAAAGCTAGGGTTCTAAAATTCATGCAATAAACAAAGTACTAACATGATAATCTTATTTGGAACATATAAATCACTAATTCATGATAATCTGCTGGAGTTCTAGAAACCCTAGGTCTAGTTAATAATAGGGAATCAAGAATCTGATTGAAATCTAGGGACCTAATGGGAAAAAGGAACACACTATTGAAATCCCACATACTTGGTGACGAATTCCATGGAGAAATCCTTCGATTTCAGGGCTGGAACTGGAGGAAACTTGTAGCGTTCTTGAACTAGGTTTGCTCGACCT
This sequence comes from Solanum tacnaense, assembly GCA_029582525.1. NCBI lineage: Eukaryota > Viridiplantae > Streptophyta > Magnoliopsida > Solanales > Solanaceae > Solanum > Solanum tacnaense. The sequence continues at coordinate 13,020 of JAJOOD010020885.1, read as the reverse complement.
TTTGTCCTCTTTTGCTTCTAATTTTCTAAGTTTTGATTAATGATTTGACTTAGGTAAGTTCTAGTTATGTTTCTAGGCTAAACCTAATCAAAACCACGTAGTTTAGGGGTCCAACGAAATAGGAAAACACCAAAAGACCCCTGACTTAAACTGCTGATGGGGCTGACCACAACCAGCTTTACGGACCGTGAACTGGGTCGTGGTCTTCACTTGGTGACTACTGAGCTGATGGTCTGTCTCACGAGCCTTACCACAGCCCGTGTGAGGGACCACAGACTGTGAAGGTCCTCGTGGTCCTCACTTGGGCTGAGGTCTGGTGGTTCAGGATTTAGGGGGCAACTGGTTAGGTTTGACGGATGGCACCACGGTCAGTTTTCAGGAACATGTCTCGTGAAGGGTCCCGTGGTATGACATCTGGGCCTGGTGGAGTTTAACTCCAGACCACGGGCTGGTCAACGGACCGTGGACCCTGTCACGGTCTGTGAACCCTACCGTGGTTCACTAGTTTCAAGTAAGTTCTGAATTTTTTTTCTGGGTCTGGTTTTTGAGGTGTTACAATATCTCCCCCTTGGGATCATTCGTCCTCGAATGAATTCTAAACTAGTTGAAATGGAGGGAATGAGCTGCAACCCTACCACTAAACACTGAAGACTGATTTCTGACTGAACTAAGTTCCAAAAAATTGCAAATACGCTGAAAATGCAAGTACATACTGAAGGAGCATGATACTAAGACTGAATTTACGCATGAATGACTAAAAAACTAAAGAGGAACTATTACCTCAAGCTGGAGTGGTGAGGATACTTGGACTTCATGGCTACTTCTGCTTCCCAAATAGTTCTCTCTACGGATTGACTCCTCCACAAAACCTTGACTAAAGCGACTTCTTTGTTTCTCAACCTTCTAACCTGAAGATCAAGAATCTCAACTGGTACATCCTCATAAGAAAGACTATCTTTCAGAGCCACACTCACTAATTGCACTACGGATGGTGGATCACCCACACACTTCTTCAGTAGTGAAATGTGAAAGACTGGATGCACTGTTGCTAATTCTGCTGGCAACTATAACTCATAAGCCACTTTACCAATCCTTTTCAGAATCTTGTAAGGGCCTACATATCTAGGACTGAGATTCCCTTTTTTGCCAAATCTCATCACCCCTTTCGTAGGTTACACTTTCAAGGAAACCCAATAATGAACTTGGAACTCTAGTTCCCTTCTTCTTACATATGCATAAGACTTCTGGCGACTCCGGGCTGTCTTAAGTTTATATCTAATGAGTTGCACTTTCACCATAGCATCAAGAACCAAATTTGTCCCTATCAAGGTTGCCTCACCTACTTCAAACCAGCCAATAGGAGATCTACATCTATGCCCATACAAAGCCTCATAAAGGGCCATCTGAATGCTGGAATGGTAGCTATTATTGTAGGCGAACTCTATAAGAGGAAGGTGATCATCCCAACTACCCTTGAAGTCGATCACACAAGCTCTTAACATGTCCTCTAAGGTCTGAATGGGACACTCTGCCTAAGCATCTATCTATGGATGAAATGTGTCACGACCCGAGCCTATGCCCTGGAAACGACTAGGCGTACTTGACCCCGAAGGGGTCTCGTACAAGCCTCCTAGCATTCATAACATTCGATACATTGAAATAGTGCGGAATTTAAAAAAATTCTTTAAATCCAAACCATCAAAACTTCATTTAAAATATTTGAATCACAGCGGAAGTCTATAGTCTCACATGGCAATCTAAACAATGTCTTGAAAACTAAAGTAGGGTCACTGCCCTTTACAATCGAAAAGACTAGAAATGTCTATTACATGATAGAAAAGAAACATCTAAACAATTGCGCTCGATCTATGAGGACATACCACTTAGCTTTGGAGAAATCTAAATCTAAGCCCTTGAACTAGAGAGAAAAAACTCACTTGCCGGAAACTACACTTGTAGTAAAATAAGAGAAATATGGGTTAGCACACAAAATATACTAAGTATGATGGCCATGCAAAAACATGCTTTTAAACGGACATTTTGGTTAGAAACCATGCATCATGCCACTTTTTAGAAATATCATGAATATTTGTATAAGAGACATACAATACAAGTATAATCATCGTACAAGTCATAATCATCACATTTGAACATTCACCTTAAGTAACCTGAAGCTACACTTATGCAATATAAGGATAGTATCCCATACTACTATCCCTACTAAGTGCCACTTTGAGGCCACCTTAGATGAACTTACAAATTCATACTTAAGTTCAAGCAATACTCATGCATAAGGAACACATACATTTCATAAGTCATGACAAGGGAAAATAACTTATAATACAAAACAAGTGTAGCATGCATCATTACATTAGACATTTAAGTCAACATTCTTCATTAGCTTCATTAAGATCACTTTCATTCATTAGTCATTAAGACCTTAGAGAACTCACTATAGCCCTATCAAAGCCGACTCATGCAATGCATGGATAGCATCCCATATTACCACCCACAATTCATAGAACTTCTCAAGAAACCATAATGCACATCTCACATGATGGGAATAGGCATTAACCGACATAGACCATGAGAGCAAACCATGGAATTCGGTATCGTATGTCCCCACACCGTAAACAGGTGGTCTATTTCCCTAAGGTAAGACCGGTAACATTTTAGGGTAGGTCGAAACCACTAGCTAATATCCTATGTGGGCACATAGTTATGGGATATGAAGATGTCATTGGAACCCTAGCCTAACATTGGGAGAGTTTCCATCTTACCATATCCACTTGGTGGTTAGCCTCCATTCCCATAGAGTATTTCAATTTCATTAACATCATTGCACTTGAGAGGGCTTCCAACATTAGGTCTACCGACCCAAGTACATTACACAAGAAAGGGTCACCACCATTAGGTGTACCGATTCAAGGTACATTAAAGATAGCTCATTGACTTTCTAAGAAAGGTGCCATCAACATTGGGCCTACCAATACAAGGCTCATCATTTCACACATGAAAGGGATACCAACACTAGGTCTACTGATTCAAGGTTTATCATCAAAATTCATGGAAGGGTACCATAAGCCTATCGATCCCAAAGTTCATTAACATGATTTATGGAAGGGTCTCATAAGCCTACTCATCCAAGGTCCATCAAGTCAAGACACATTTATTAATCATTTATGAAAGGAATGCTGTAAATATATCGATTCATATTTATCAAGTCAAGACACATTCATTAATCATTTATGAAAGGAATGCCATTAGCTTATCATTTCAAGATATAATTTCCCATTATAGAAACCATTCACATTCTACCATCACATTCATGAGTGTAAAATTGAGAAATATCCTTTCAATAATAACACAATTACATTTAAGAAAAGATCGTATTACCATCATTAGATTCACATTCATTTACAAGACATCATGATAATACTCAATTCCACATACTATGCCCTTCAAAGACATGAATCTCAAATCACGAACGCACCAATAATTTACTACAATTAAGGCATGTATAATGATACAATTCAATCACCCAAGGCAATTTAGCCAAATTCCATTCACTTGCTTTCATACTCAACAAACCCACTTCATGAAGGCACAATTTAGGAATTGAGAGAATCATCGGTTCATAGAGTATTTTCATCATAAATAATCAATTAAACAATAATACAATCATAATATGTCATTAATAACCATTTGAAATCGTTTAAAGAAGGAACTCATGAAATTGACTAAAACCCTAGGTTTTTCATAAACTTGAAACCTTTGAAAACTAACTTTGAATGGACTCTAGGGGTAGAAGCTACCTCTAGATGAAGGATCAGCATACCTCGCTTGTGATTCCTCAAGAAATTTGAAGAAGAAACACCTTCAATCCACAACCCTAGATCCCTCTTCTTCTTCTTCTTCTTCTTTGAGAACTTCTGGAGAGATAAATATTGAGAGAAGAAGAACTTTGGGGTTTTCATTTGGGTGTTTTGAATAAAGGAGTAAATTAGGTGTTAAAAGACTTGAAACTATATATATATAAAACTATTTCTAACGACCCCACATCATTACAACTTAAACACAAATTTACCAAAAGGATCCTCACTTGACAGCCTCATCCAGGCACCACGGCCTCTTGGACGGTTCGTGAAAAGGGACCACGGCCCCTGGTGGCGCCCATGGTCCTCTAGGCAGTAGCTCCTTTTCACTTGCCATGCCTTCATGAGGCCAAGGCATGACCACGGGACCTCCCACGATCCGTTGTCAAGACCACCAGTCGTAGTGGAGGTTGTAGTCTAGCCTTCGACTCGTGGATGCAAGGCCTTGGAGCCTTGCCACCAAGTCACCTCCATGACCAACTTCACGCCTCGTCAAGGGCACCACGGCCCATGGTGGTTCTTATGGTCCCTTTACCAGAAGCACCTCAACTTTACACCATCCCTACCAAGCTAAGGCAACCACACGAGCCTTTTCATGTCCCGTGGTTGTGACCACGAGCCGTGAAGTGGCTCATTAAGGGGAGCCTTGACTTGGCAACAAACTAGGGCACAATGACTTGCAACCACAGGTGGTACCACGACTCATGGTGGCGACCACAGGTCGTAAAGGGCCTCTTGTTCATGCTAGGCATTGGCTAGGCCAATTTTAGGCATCCTTGGCCCTCTAGCCATAGCCTTCACCCAAAACATTGGTCCTTTCCCTTAACCCTCGACTTTAACCCCCACGTTTAGGCTCTAGTTCAACCTATCATTTTGCGAGTCATTACATCCCCACCTTAGGAACATTCTTCCTCAGAAGACACTTTAAGGTATAACGACTCTAGACTAGCAACCCATCATGCATGACACATCAATATAAATGAATATTCATAGGAGGAAACATCGACCCACATCATCAAGCTTAATGTGAATACAAGAAAGTAGGAACTACTTCTACAAACTCATTTTGCACCAAAACATCAACATTTCTCATTTTATTGGAGGAACTACCTTCTCCAACTCACATCATGGTCGTCATAACACCATTAGGCAAATTATGCAACTTTACACAAAACACATTTAAGCATGTTTAACAATTCAATTCATGAAGAATTTAGGCAACTCATTATAGATACATAGCAACATGAGGAACACATAAATCAAAAAGCTCATTTTCTCATTAAACATATATTTCATCAAAACATGCATGACATAAGGAGATCATGGAAACACATCTTCACACATGACTCCAAAACATGAAAAAAGCTACAGGGAACTCTTGGTCTCAAGCTTGAATGGGAATAGAAGAAAAGTGATAAGGATATTTAAACTCTCAACACCTTACTATTCAACATACCATCTCCCCCTTAAGAGTAAACCCATTCTAAGGCAACCATGAAAATAACAAAGGAACCTCAATACAACATTCACAACTATAAGAAATCATCACTTACCAGTGCCTTCATCTGGAAGATCTTATTTGTCATCTCTAGCCCGAAGTGCATAGAAATGACTATTCTTTGTAGCATAAGGATCCGGAACATTAGGAGAAGCTTGCTTAGCCTCCCTTCCTTTGGCCACAAGAGTAGGATAATTTCTCACTTGGTGATCATTCATTCCACAACCATAGCACCCATTAGCACCGGCTAGGCACTTCTCAAAATGCTTCTTTCCACAAGTAGTGCAAGTAGGTTTAGAAAAAGAAGACCCACCACCTTTCTCTTGGTTAACCTTAGGAGTTCTTGAAGAGTCTTGGTTTAGAGCTCTCTTTTTGAACCTAGGTTGACCTTGCTCATCGGGCCTAGACCTCTTCAACTCCATATTCTTCCTCTTGAGTTTGGACTCCTCCATAGATTGAGCATACACCATGAGTCTAGAAATGTTCATATCATCATGGAGCATTGATGAGTCTACAATTTGGACTCATTTAGGGGTACATTTTGATAGAATTAGTGTCCTCAAATACATATTTTGTCTCAATATCTGATGAAAATCCTTAAGTTTTGGGTATTTGGAGTTTGAGGCAAAGCATGGACACTACTTGGCAAGAAGGAACAAGGTGAAAATAACAAAGAAATGAAGGTTTAAAGATCACCGAGCCCAGCTGGCGAGTCGTCGATCGACCTGGAGATCACTTTTTTTCCAGTGTGCTGAGCCCTAAAGGAAAATGTCAAGTTGGCGATGAAATGGAGCAGTTGGCGCGTCGCCGAGTAGTTCCGTGAAGCAGTACCATATCACCCAACGACTCAAAACGCGAAGAGGCTAAAGATAAAATAGGAAGGCGATCTCGACTAACTTCACCGAAGGGTTCTCTGCAACACAAATATTCAAACACTATAAATACATGTTTGAATGTCTATCTTAGCATCCTATCACTATTATTATTCAAATTTTTTTACAGTTTTTAGAGAGTTTAAGTTTATAGGGTTTTGGAGACTTTGTTCTAAGACCTTGAAAATTCGAAGGGTTTTAACTCCAAGAAATTGGACTTGGGTCTTGAAGATTCTTCACTCTTGAACTGTTTTAAGACTTAATTATTCATACCCAGTTGATGGAAATTGATATTGGTATAAATTTTTATCTCTTTTACATGGCTAGCTAAAATCCCAATTTTTGGGGTGTGATTTTGTGATTACATGGCTAGCTAAAATCCCAATTTTTGGGGTGTGATTTTGTGATTATGGGTTAGATTATCTGTTGGGTCTTGCTTGTTGATGGTTTATTTTTTGTTTAGATGTGATTTCATTTAGTAGTTGTGTATGACCTTAATGGAATTTTAGTTGCAAATACGATTTCATCTTAGTGTTTCTGGCTTACTCGAGAGAGAGGTCGTAAAACTAAGACTACTAAATTGATAGCCAGTGGTATTGGGTCGACATAGGCTCAGCTCGAGAGAGTGAATCGTAGTCCTTATTCCACATATTCAGCTTGAGAGAGAGTGAATGGGCTAAGGCGGAGGTTGTGTTTAATGCAGAAACTCGGTGTTCGAGAGAAACTGAGTTGATTCAGGGTAAGTTGCTCGAGAGAGAGAATTTACCCCCACTATAGTCTAGCTTAATCACAAATACTCAACTATTTACTATCAAAAGCATGTACCCGATAATTTACTCTATCCCGTATTCCTATCATATCCCAACAATCCCGTCTCTCTATCTCATTTTCGTATATTTTTAGTTGTTAATGAATACAAAACCCCCAATTGATAATTGATGCTTGCGTCACTCCTTTAGATTTAGTATTTTTATATTCGATAATGTTTATACCTATGACTAATTAGAACTAAATTTTATTTTTCTATTAATTCTCAAAACACTCCCTTGGGACTCGATCCCAACCCTTGGTTGGGTTACTTTATTATTGTACGATCGTAGACACTTGAATTGGAAGTTGTGTCTTGATTAAGTAAACATCAAGCATCGCCGTACGACACTCTTCCTCAACTAGGTGGGATACTCCCATAACAAAGCGACGCATCTCATCCATAGGGTTTGACACCAAAGATGAGGCATACTTAGACAATTGGGTAGATTTCAAAGAGTACTCTTGAACATTCTTGTTACCTTGCCTAAGATTGACAAATTCCTCCATCTTAACTACCCTCTTCTCACGGGGAAAGAACTTTCCAAGGAATGCTTCCTTGAACAATTCCCAATCTATAGGCCTCGCTCCTACCGACCTATTACCTTTCTATTGAGTGAACAAAATTTGGGCCACATCCTTCAATTGATAGGCGGCAAAGTTCCGCTTTCTCATGAGAAGTCACCCACATAAAATTGACTACCTTATACACCTCATCCAAAAACTCTTGGGGATCCGCTCCCACCTTAGATCCTAGAAACACCAGAGGATTTATCCTCACAAAGTCTCTCAACCTAGAAGCCAGAGTACTCACATTGGGGTTCACATTAGCCTCAACACCCCTATTTGCTTGAGCCAACATGGCTTGAGCTTAAGTAGTTACAACTTGAGCCATCATCAAAACATCCGACCTAACTTCCTCATTGGTCATAGCCGGGGGATCCACCAAAACTTGATTTCCTTGATTGCCTATAGGAACTTGGTTACCTTAAAGACCTTGTGGAGGAACTCCCTCATTCACAATCTTCTCTTCTGTCATTCTTGGATTCGCCCTTGTATTCATATCCTATAAACACAAGAGAAGGGTTAGGAAAAGGACACTTATAGATCTAAACTCTAAGGCATGACTTCATGAATAATGAAAGAAGTGTAACTTTCTAACGTCTTATAGCCTCTCACTCATAGATGTGTCACAACTCGCACCGATGAACAAGACTCTACTAGATGTGGCTTGTGAGACATCAATCCTAAAAACCATTTCCAAAATCTTATGCTCTGATACCAAGTTTGTCACGACCCAAGCCTATGCCCCGGAAGCGAGACGACATACTTGACCCCAAAGGGGTCTCGTACAAGCCTCTTAGCATTCATCACATTAGATACGTAGAAATAGTGCGGAATTTAACATTCTTTAAATACAAATAATCAAAAGTTCATTTAAAACTACTTGAAACACAACGGAAGTCTCTAGTCTCACATGACCATCTAAACAATGTCTTGAAAACTAAATTAGGGTCACGACCCTTTACAATCGAAAAGACTAGAAATGTCTATTACATGAAAGAAAAGAAACATCTAAACACTTGTCCTCGATCTATGAGGACATACCACTTAGCCTTGGAGGAATCTCAATCCAAGCCCTTGAACTAGAGAGAAGCAACTCACTTGCCGAAACCAACACTTGTAATAAAATAAGAGAAATATGGGTTAGCACACAAAAATGTACTAAGTATGATGACCATACCAAAATATGATTCTAAATAGACATTTTGGTTGGAAACCATGCATCATGCCACTTTTTAGAAATATCATGAACATTTGTCTAACTGACATACAATACAAGTATAATCATCATACAAGTCATAATCATCACATTTAAACATTCACCTTAAGTAACCCTAAGCTACACTTCTGCAATGTAAGGATAGCATCCCATATTACTATACCTACTAATTGCCACTTTGAGGCCACCTTAGACGAACATACCAATTCATACTTAACTTCAAGCAATACTTATGCATAAGGAACACATACATTTCATAAGTCATGACAAGGGAAAATAACTCATAATACAACCCAAGTGTAGCATGCATCATTACATTAGGCATTTAAGTCAAAATTCTTCAGTAACTTTATTAAGAGCACTTTCATTCATTATTCATTAAGACCTTAGAGAACTCACTATAGCCCTATCAAATCCGACTCGTGCAATGCATGGATAGCATACCATACTACCACCCACACTTCATAGAACTTCTCAAGACACCATAACGCACATCTCACATGATGGGAATAGGCATTAACCAACATAGACCATGAGAGCAAACCATGGAATCCGGTGTCGTATGACCCTACACCGTAAAGAGGTGGTCTACTTGCCTAAGGTAAGACCAGTAACATTTTAGCGTAGGTCGAAACCACTAGCTACTATCCTATGTGGGCACATAGTTATAGGATAGGAAGATGTTCATTGGATCCCTAGCCTAAATTTGGGAGAGTTTCTATCTTACCATATCCACTCGGTGCTTATCCTCCATTCCCATAGATTATTTCATTTTCATTAACATCATTGTACTTGAGAGGGCTACCAACATTAGGTCTACCGACCCAAGTACATTACTCAAGAAAGGGTCACCACCATTAGGTCTACCGATTCAAGGTACATTAAAGATAGCTCACTCACTTTCCAAGAAGGGTGCCATCAACATTGGGCCTACAGATACAAGGTTCATCATTTCACACATGAAAGGGCTACCAACACTAGTTCTACCGATTCAAGGTTTATCATCAACATTCATGGAAGGGTGCCATAAGCCTACCGATCCCACAGTGCATTAACATCATTTATGGAAGGGTGCCATAAGCCTACCGATCCAAGGTACATCAAGTCAAGACACATTTATTAATCATTTATGAAAGGAATGCCATAAGCCTATCGATTCATATTCATCAAGTCAAGACACATTCATTAATCATTTATGAAAGGAATGCCATATGCCTATCATTTCAAGATATAACTTCCCATTATAGAAACCATTCACATTCTAGCATCACATTCATGAGTGTCAAATTGAGAAATAGTCTTTCAATAATAACACAATTACATTCAAGACAAGATCGCATTACCTTCATTAGAATCACATTCATACACAAGACATCATGATAATACTCAATTCCACATACTATGTCCTTCAAAGCCATGAATCTCAAATCACCAACACACCAACAATTTACTACAATTAAGGCATGGATAATGATACAATTCATTTACCCAAGGCCATTTTGCCAAATTCCATTCAAATGCTTTCCTAATCAACAAACCCACATTATAAAGGCACAATTTAGGAATCAAGAGAATTCATGGGTTCATAGAGTATTTTCATCATTAATCATCACTTCAACAACAATACAATCATAATATGTCATTAATAACCGTTTGAAATCATTTGAAGAAGGAACCCATGAGATTGAGTAAAACCCTAGGTTTTTCATAAACTTGAAACCTTTGAAAACTAACTATGAATGGACTCTAGGGGTGGAAGCTACCCCTAGATGAAGGATCAGCATACCTTGTTTGTGATTCCTCACGAAATTTTAAGAAGAAACACCTTTAATCCACAACCCTAGCTCGCTCTTCTTCTTCTTCTTCTTTGAGAACTTCTAGAGAGAGAAATATTGAGAGAAGAAGAACTTTGGGGTTTTGATTTGGGTGTTTTGATTAAAGGAGTAAAATAGGTGTTAAAAGCCTTAAAACTATATATATATATATATATATATATATATGTTTATATAACTATTTAAAATGACCCCACATAATTACAACTTAAATGCGAATTTACCAAAAAGACCCTCACTTAACAGCCCCGTCAAGGAACCATGGTCACTTGGACGGTCCGTGAAGGGGGACCACGGCCTTTGGTGGCCCGTGGTCCTCTAGGCAGTAGCTCTTTTTCACTTTCCAAGCCTTCATGAGGCCAAGGCATGACAACGGGACCTCCCACGATCCATGGTCAAGACAACGAGTCGTGGTGGAGGTCGTGGTCTTGCCTTTGACTCATAGATGCAAGGCCTTGGAGCCTTGACACCAAGTTACCTCCACGCAAACCTTCTCGCCTTGTCAAAGGAACCACGGCATGTGGTCCCTTGACCATAAGAACCTAAACTTTACACCATCCCTACCAAGCTAAGGCAACCCCACGAGCCTTCCCATCGCCTGTGGTCGTGACCATGAGCCGTAAAGTGGCTCGTAAAGGGGAGCCTTGACTTGGCACAAAACTAGGGCACACTGCCTTGCAACCACGGGTGGCACCATGACTCGTGGTGGCCACCACGAGTCCTGAAGACCCTCATGGTCATGCTAGGCAGTGGCTAGGCCAATTTTAGGCAGCCTTGGCCCCCTAGCAATGGCCTTCACCCAAAACATTGGTCCTTGCCCTTAACCCTCGACTTTAACCCCCACATTTAGGCTCTAGTTCAACCTATCATTTTGCGAGTCATTATAAAATGTTGTGCTAAGATTAACCTGAGTACCAAGACCTCTCTAAAATGAATTCTAGAAATGAGAGGTAAACTGAGGACCTCTATCTGAGATGATAGACAAAGGTACCCCATGCAACCTAACTATCTCATTAATGTAAAGCTTGGTGTAGTCCTCTGCCAAATCTGTAGTCTTGACCACCAAAAAGCGAGAAGACTTAGTGACTCTGTCAACTATCACCCAAATGGAGTCATGTTGTCTGTGAGTACGAGGTAAGCCTATGATGAAATCCATGTTGATCACTTCCCACTTCCAAGTAAGAATGTCGATCTCTTGAGTCATACCACATGAATTCTAATGTTCTACCTTCACTTGCTGACAATTAGGGAACTTAGCCACAAAATCTGCTATATCCCTCTTCATTCCATTCCACCAAAAGACTTCCCGCAAATCACGGTACATCTTAGTGGCACCTAGATGAATAGAATACTTGGGAGTTATTGGCTTCTGTAAGAATCTGTTGTCTCAACTCGCCGACATTAGGAACACAAAATCGACCCCGATAGCGAAGCAGACCATCTCCCCCTTGGGAGAATACCTCAACTCTCTGTTGATTGACTGCACCCTTGAGCTCAACAAATATCGAATCACTGTCTTGCTTTTCCTTAACTTCTAATACCAAATAAGATTATGCCCCATTCTGAACCGTTACACCATCATTTGATATGCTCATAAGACGAACTCCTAAACGAGCAAGCCTATGAACATCATTCGCTAGTTCCTTTAAATCTTCCTCAACATCTACTACACTACCCATAGGTAGTCTTCTAAGGGCATCTTCTACTACATTTGCCTTACCAGGATGGTAATGCACACTCATGTCATAATCCTTGAGGAACTCAAGCCATCTTCTCTAGTGAAGATTCAACTCTTTCTGGGGGAACACCTACTAAAGCCTCTTATGGTTTGTGAACACATCTATATGAACACCATACAAGTAGTGTCTCCAAATCTTGAGTGCAAACACCACCGCTGCAAGCTCGAGGTCATGAGTCGGATAATTCTTCTCATGTACCTTAAGCTGTCTAGAAGCATATGCTATAACTTTTCCTTACTGCATCAACACACAACCTAGGCCGACTCTGGATGCATCACAATAAATCACATAACCGTCTAAACCCTCTAGTATAGTCAAAATAGGAGATGTAGTCAACCTAGTTTTAAGTTCTGTGAAGCTTTTCTCACAATCATCTGACCACTGAAACTTGACCATCTTCTGTGTCAATCTAGTCGATGGTGAGGCTATGGATGAGAATCCTTCCACAAACCTTCTGTAATGTCACGACCCAAGCCTAGGGCCTAGACGTGACCGGCGAATGGGGAACCCGAAGGAACCCCAAACAAGCCTCATAGCGTATCATCACACATCCTTGGTCGCGGAAGCAATTAAAATGACCATGAGCGATAAGCATAATCAAGGGGAAATCGGGA
>JAJOOD010020884.1:0-22336 GCA_029582525.1 Solanum tacnaense | reverse complement strand
CAAATTCCTGCGAATATGTTATTATTAAGTCTATTTTGCCTATGTTCTAATTCTTGTCTTTTCGCTATAATTATTTCAGTAAGTTTTTCTTTATATTCGTTATTCTCGCTATTCATTGTATCTTTAAGTATTGAATATATTTATATTATATTTTAGATATATTATCTATTAATTGATCTAATTTGTCGTTATTAGGTTTTGCGATATTAAGTTGTTTATATTCCGGATATAATTTGTTTCGTTTTCTTCTTATTTTTCTTAACTTTCTACTAGTATGTTTCTTCTTATATTTCTTATTATCCATTTCTCTGAAAAATAGCGGCTTAATCCAATATGGATGTTGGGGGCCGTGTGAATCCTAATGTGAACCCTAATGTGAACACCATGGCTTTAAGGTGGAGAGACTTCACAAGAATGAGCCCTCCTATGTTCTTTGGTTCCGAAGTGAATGAAGACCCTCAAGAGTTTGTGGAAGAGGTGTACAAGATAATTGATGCTATGGGAGTGACTTCTATAGATAAAGTCGAACTAGCCGGTTATCAATTGAAGGATGTGGCCCAGGTATGGTATACTCAATGGAGGGGTAATTGTCACGCCCCAGGAGTACCCCCTAGACATAACACGGTGTACTTGACCCTGAAGGGATCTTCTACAAGCCCTTAGCATATCATGACATAATAACATAGGGAAAAATGCGGAAGATTTAAAACTTTTCTGTACAATCGAAATATTTTATAAAATGAGAGAGTCTATATACTATGTCTCAAACCATCTATAACATTTGAATTAAAAATCTTGAATACATAAAGGATATATGGTCAACCCTTCGAATACAATGAGGACTCACCAATCTTCTTCTTCTTGATCTACTAAGGTCCTAGCCATGAGGATGGAATCCAATATCTCCAAACCTTACACTTGTATAAAATGTAGAAATATGGGGTTAGCACAAAAAGTACTAAGTATGGAAGTCATGCATAAAAATCCTTAAAACATGCATAAAAGGGACATTTTATTTGAAACCATGCTATATGCCACTTTTGAACATCATCTTTGAAATAGTTGGAGAATGCAACTCATAAAGAAACTCACATACAATTCATCATAACATAAAGGATAGCATCATAATAACAATCATAGTCTCCAACATAAACATAATACATAACCCAATTTTCACAAGACATAGTTCATACACATAGTCAAATACCAAGATCATCTAATCATAGAAGAACTATCACATAAGCAACCCTAAGCCATACTTGTGCAATGCATAGATAGAATCCCATTATCCTATCTACACTAAGTATCACCTTTAGGAAACTAACAACATACATATCTTACTTTACCTTATTCATATCCAACATACATAAGTAAGGATTCATTCATGTTCATAACTTGTAACAAGTAAAGTCAACCTTAACATTCATACATACCTTTCATACATAATTCATAAGTCTTCATAACATAAGAGAACCCACACCATAACCCCTTCATAAGTCTACTTGTGCAATGTATAAGTGAAGTCCCATACCCCCTACTCACACTAAGTAAAGCTCATTAAGAAGTCATAAGTATAGTTCATGTTCATAATTCATATAAAGCATACATTCAACTCATAATCATCATATCATAAAAGATACATACCATGCCCACTCTCAACGCCTACTTGTGCAATGCATGAATGAAGTCCCATACCCCATTCATACTAAGTAGAAACACTTGAGGAACCATAATACATAACTCATGCTCTTATCACAATTCGTATTCTTATCATATAGGGAGATTTAGCCTTAACTGATATAGACCATGTGAGCTACATGGAATCTGATATTCTACCCCCACACCGAAAAGAGGTGTCCTACTTGCCTAAGGTAGGACTTTCATAGTAGTTTTTAGGTGGATCCACTATCTAAAGACCTATGTGGACACATAGTTATGGGATAAGGAGATTGCTACTAGAAACTCGGACTACTAGCGTAAAAGGTTTCCATCTCATGAGATAACATACATTGGGAAGCCGGACTTGCTAAACGTAAAAGCTTCTATCTCATTTTTCATATCCGTTCAATGCTAAGCATAATTCCCTTTAAACGTCACATTAAGTCTTTACTTAAGTTCATATTTATGAAAGAATGCACTAGGCACTCAAACCAACATAACATCATAATAGCTCATAGATTCATTTGGTGAGAATGTCCTTTTAACCTTAGAATCATCAACATGTGAGTAAACCTTTCACATCATATTCATAGTGTGTTCATGAGAATAACCTTTCATTCAACACAATAAGATCATCATAGTCATAATAGTTCATGCATAATAAAGTGTAAGGGTATGGGGAGAACTACCTTTCAACAATACCACAATTACATAATAATCATAAAATCATTCACTTTCTAAGTGAATCATAAACTTATACACAATTCTCGTGAAGATGTACAAACTCTCATAACTTTGCCCTTCAAGGGCCATGAACCACAAGCAACACCTTAGTCACATCATATTCATATTCATGCATGGGGTATGCATGTGTGATTGTTCTTCCAATTACACAATAACAACATTATCATAATAGACACTTTATTCTCAAAGTATGCATAAATATGCACTTAATATCATAATCATACATACCCCTCTTATCTGGCATTCAAGGTTTATGTTAAGTCAACATATCTAGCATGCATCACATGAGACATAGATATAGTCATAACTCAAGTACAACATTCATTCCATGCATAGACTCATGTACTCATATTAGAGGTCATGTAGATGAAGTCCTTTCATAAAAATTCCATAAAAAAATTAACATACATAATAGCTTTCTTCTATAAGCCTTAACATTCTTAACTTATTCATATTAGCTTTTACCCTTAAAGCATTAGGAGTCATATTCACACTACAAGCCTTACTCTCAAGCAATGCCTCACATGATTATCATATATACCTAATTCTTAAGGTAACCTAGCCACATGTCTCATTCTTGATCAATTATAGTCATATAGGAACATATAAACTCAATCTCATTACTACACAACCATGATCCATCATATAAGTCATAATGAAGTCAATTCATATCTTGAAGCTTTACCCTCAAGGGATTCATGTCTAGGTGATCTAATCTAAGGCAATTCATAAAGAAGTTCATCATTCTTAGAAGGTCACACCTAACCCCCAATTTGCCTCTTTCATGACATAACCCTAGACTATATCAATTTCATTATAGGATCATAGGTTAATCAAGTATACATTTATAATTATACTTAAATCATGCAATTACATCATAGTCAACTTACATCCAATCAATCGGACCAACTAGCAACAACATTCATAATGTAGAGAAGAATCATAGCTAGGATTGGGGAAACTCATGGATTCTTGGAGGATTCAAATTAAAATCATAGAAAATCAGTCTTACATTCATAAACAAACATAATTCAGCCTTTAAAATCAACTTTAAAAGGAATCCATGGGGTTGAGTTGAAAGACTAGCTATTTGGGTTTTCTAGAATTAAGATAAAAAGCTTTTGAAGGGGCTCCTTGGGTGATGGCTACCCAAGGATTAAAACTTCCATACCTTAGGTGTAGAATCCAAAAAAATTGTATTGAAAATTCCCCTTCTTCAAGCTTTCCTTGATCTCTTTCTTTGTTCTTCAATGGAGGTTTCTAGAGAGAAGATATTTGGGAGGGATGAAATCTTTTGGGTGTTTGGGAATAATTAAGTAAAATAGGTGTTTAAAGACTTAAAACCATTTATATATGTGATATAAAACAATTAAAAATGGCCCCGTTAATTAACTAATTAAATAAGAAATTACCAAAAAGACCCTAAACTAGGCAGCCTCATCAGGGACTACACCCATCTATACAGACTGTCTAGAGGACAACGGCAAGTGGTGGTGCCCGTGGTCCCTTGGGCAGTATCTACCTCAACTTTCCAAGGCTCCCAAGTGGTGAAGGCAATCCCACGAACCTTCCCACGGTCCATGGTCTTCAACACGAGCCGTGAAGTGGCTCTGAAAGAGAGTCTTCCTTGGTCAGCCTTGTGAGCACACTGTCTTGCCAGCCACCGGTGGCACCACGACTCGTGGTTGCCACCACAGGTCGTGAAGACCCTTATGGTTATGGAAGGAAGAGGCTAGATGGAGTTTTAAGCAGCCTTGTCCTCCACAATGTGAAGGCAAGACCACGACATCTCCCATAATCCGTGGTCAAGACCATGAGTTGTGGTGAAAGTCTTGGTTCCTAGGCAGTGGCTAGGCCTCAATTCCTTGCTTCACACATGCCTAAGGTACCTTCACGAGCCCTTTCACGGACCATGGTCAAGACCACTTGTCGTGAAGATGGTAGTGGTCCTTGGGCATAGTTTGGCCAAGCATGGGGCAGCTTTGGCCTTTGGCTTAGGCTTTCCCCTTTTGTCTTGGTACTAGACCTTACAACCCTCAACCAAACCGTAGAAGGTTTTCTAAACTACGGGGTTTAGCATGTACTTGGACGTTTAACCATTAAACCCATTAACCCTTAATGTTTAGGCTCTAGTTGAACCTACTAGTTTTCTGGATCGTTATAGTAATAGGCCGGTTGAAGAAGGTCCCATAGATTGGGAGGTGTTCAAGAAAGCATTCCTTGATAGGTTCTTTCCCCGGGAGAAGAGGGAAGCAAAGGTAGAAGAATTTATCAACCTTCGTCAAGGAGGTATGAGTGCTCAAGAATATTCTCTAAAATTCACTAAGTTGTCCAAGTATGCTCCGTCTTTGGTGGCAAATCCAAGAGATGAGATGAGTCGATTTGTGACTGGAGTGTCCGACATGATTGAAGAAGATTTCCATGCGGCAATGCTATATGATAATATGGACATCTCACGTCTAATGATGTATGCTCAACAAGTTGAGGAGACAAAACTTAGGAAGAAAAATAGGGAAGTTTAGAGAGAAATGACCGATGATGGGAATTCTTCCAAGGGCAAGTTTGAGGGTCATGGACGACCAAGGTTCAAGAGAAGGTTCCCCAAGCAAGTTTCCTCTAGTGCTCCAAGGTTCAAAAAGGATAGGGTGCCTAACGCTAAGCCTCAAGGGGGCAATAGTGGTTGGTCTTCTATCACTAGGACTACTGGTGCCAAGTGTGGGAAGAAACATGATGGTAAGTGCCTTATCGGCACAGATGGTTGTTTTTTTTGTGGGAAGGGTGGTCATATGATGAGAAATTGTCCCATGCTAAAAGTTCAAGGAAGAGAGGGCAAGCAAGCCCTTCCTAGTGGTTCAAATTCTGATGTTTCCAAGAAGAACCGCTTTTATGATCTTCAAACCCGAGGTGACCAAGAGAGTTCCCCGGATGTGGTGACAGGTATGTTACAAGTCTTTTCTATTGATGTTTATGCATTATTAGATCCCGGTGCCACTTTGTCATTTTTTACACCTTTTGTGGCTATGCGTTTGAAATACTCCCCGATTTGTTAGAAGAACCTTTTTTGGTGTCTACCCCGATTGGTGACTCAATAGTGGCAAGAAGAGTCTGTAGGTGTTGTCCTATTTCTTTGTCCCATAAAGTTACCTTGGTGGATTTAGTGGAGTTAGACATATTAGACTTTGATGTCATTTTTGGTATGGATTGGTTGCATGTATGTTATGCCTCTATCGAGTAGTAAAGTTCCAATTTCCAAATGAGTCTACTTTAGAGTGGAAGGGAGTGGGATTCTATCCCTAGAGGTCGATTTGTTTCTTGTCAAAAAGTTAGGAAACTGATCTCCATGGGGTGTATTTACCATATTGTAAGGGCTATGGATGCTGAGTCAGAGACCCCTTCCTTAGAGTCGGTCCCCGTGGTGAGTGAGTTTCTGGAAGTCTTTCCCGATGACTTGCCTGGCATTCCTCCCGAATGGGAAATAGACTTTGGCATTGATATCATGCCAGATACGCAACCTATCTCCATTCCTCCTTATGGAATGGCTCCATCCGAGTTGAAGGAGCAACTCAAGGATTTTCTAGACAAGGGCTTTATTCAACCAAGTATCTCTCATTGGGGTGCTCCAGTATTGTTTGTTAAGAAGAAGGATGGGTCCCTTAGAATGTGTATTGATTATCGTCAATTGAACAAGGTAACTATAAAGAATAAGTATCCCCTTCCTAGAATTGACGACTTGTTTGACCAGCTTTAAGGGGCTAACTATTTCTCCAAGATAGATCTTCATTCGGGCTATCTCAACTAAGGGTGAGAGGGGTAGACATTCCTAAGACAGCTTTCCGAACAAGATATGGTCACTATGAGTTCCTAGTAATGTTCTTTGGTCTAACTAATGCACCAACGACATTCATGGACCTAATAAATATAGTGTTTAGGCACTATCTTGATATGTTTTTGATAGTGTTTATTGATGGCATTCTGATCTATTCAAAGAGTGAAAATGAGCACATGAACCATTTGGGGATTTTATTGCAAGTCCTTCAAGACCACCAATTGTATGCAAAGTTTAGTACATGTGAGTTTTGGCTAAGGTCCGTAGCCTTCCTTGGTCATATTGTGTCGAGCAAGGAGATTGAGGTAGATCCTAAGAATACGGATGCGTCCAAATGTTGGCCTAGACCTCTAACTCCTACCGATATTAAAAGCTTTTTGGGTTTTGCCGGTTACTATAGGAGGTTTGTTGAGGGTTTTTCCTCCATTTCTTCCCCATTAATGGCTTTGACTCAAAAGAAAGCTAAGTTAGTGTGGTTGGAGGGTTGTGAGAAAATCTTCCAAGAGTTGAAAGATAAACTTACTTCTACTCCGATGTTGACCTTACCGGATGGTACCGATGGGTTTGTGGTATATTGTGATGCTTCTCGAGTAGGTTTGGGATGTGTCCTTATGCAACATTGGAAAGTGATTGCCTATGCTTCAAGGCAACTCAAGGTCCATGAAAAGAATTATCCAACTCATGATCTTGAATTAGCGGTGGTAGTGTTTGCTTTGAAAATATGGAGACATTATATATATATGGGGTGCATGTTGATGTGTTCACCGATCAAAAGAGTCTCAAATATGTATTTTCTCAAAAAGACGTGTATCTCCGACAAAAAAGGTGGCTAGAACTTTTAAAAGATTATGATATGAGTGTCCTTTACCACCTCGGCAAGGCTAATGTAGTTGTGGATCCCCTAAGTCGATTGTCCATGGGTAGTGTAGCCCATGTAGAGGATAAAAAGAAAGAGTTAGTTCGTGATGTACATAGGTTGGCCCGGTTAGGTGTCCAACTAATGGATTCCACCAAGGGTGGGGTCATGGACAATAATGGTTCCGAATCATCCTTTGTAATGGACGTAAAGTCCAAGCAACACCTTGATCCCACGTTAATGGAGTTGAAAGAATCGGTGCTCAACAAGTTCGTTGAGGCTTAGGTACCAAGGTCGTTTATGTGTTCAGGATGTTGATGGCTTGAGAGAGCAAATTTTAGAAGAGGCTCATGGTTTGCGGTATTCTCTACATCCGGGACACACCAATATGTACCGTGATCTATGGGAAGTCTATTGGTGGAATGTCATGAAGAAGGATATAGCGGGTTTTGTGGCCAAATGTCTGAATTGTGATCAAGTTAAAATCGAACACCTAAGACCGGGAGGTTTGTCCTAATATATAGATATTCCAACTTGGAAGTGGGAGGATGTAAATATGGACTTTGTTTGGGTTTTCCTCGTCCTCGAAGGTAACATGATTCTATTTGTGTCATTGTGGATAGAATAACAAAATCAGCCCACTTTATTCCTGTCAAGGTTTCTTATTCGGCAGAATACTATGCCAAATTATACATCAAGGAGATAGTGAAGTTGCATGGGGTTCCTTCGTCTATTATTTTGGATCGTGGTACTCAATCTACTTCACACTTTCGGAAGGCATTCCAAAAAGGGCTTGGTACCAATGTTAAGCTTAGTACCGCTTTCCACCCTCAAGCGGATGGTCAACCGGAGTGCACCATTCAAACCTTAGAGGACATGTTGAGGGCATGTGTCATAGATTTCAAGAGTAATTAAGATGATCATCTAACATAGATAGCATTTTCCTACAATAATAGTTACCGCTCAAGTATTGCCATGGCTCCTTTTGAAGCATTATATGGGAGGAGGTGTAGATCTCCGGTTGGGTGGTTTGAAGAAGGTGAAATTGCTCTAATGGCTCCCGAACTAATCTATGGGGCCATTGATGAGTCCACGATTTGGACTCATTAAGGGCTTTATTAGGATAGATTTAGTGTCCTCAAATGCTCACTTTGTGCAAAACCCTTGATTCTCAGGTACATGGAGTGAGGAAGAAATCTAGGGCAGAAATGGGAAATAGAGACAACACAAGCAAAAAATAGAAGGGAAAAACAGGCCTGATGATCGCCGATTCCACTCGGTGACTCGCCAAGCTGCCACTCTACCGCCTAAAGTTACAGAATGTTGAGGCTAAATAAGGGGTCACTTTGGCGAGAAGCAACTCTATTCGGCGTGTCGCCGATCGCTTCTACGTTGGATGACCAGGTTGCCAAAAGTGTTGATGGAGATCCTCACAAGTGCTGATGGGAGAGAAGCAGGGAAACATGGTGACTCACGGAACCACTCTTCGATCCAGATCTGGATCGCCTAAAATTACAGTGGCTGGACCAAGAAGAAGTTAAAAATAAAGGTGAGAGGAAGGAACATCGTTTAGTCGCGGAACCGTCGGCGAAACCCGACTTACCTCGCCAATTGGCCCTAAATAGTCAATCATCAGACTTGTATAAATTGATGTTTGCTAGAGAGAGAAGGCATTCAAAATCGTAAGAAACACAAGTTGGAGAGTGAAAACACTGCCATTGGGGAGTTTAAGTAATTTTAGCAAGATTTTCTTGGATATTTTGTAATAAAAGAGATTTTTAGTTGATTTTAACTTTCAATTTTCATTTGTACCCAGCTATGGAAGACAGGATGGATGTTGATTTCCTCTTTTTACTATGCTCGGCTAAAACCCTCTTCTTAGGGTTTTTACTATGTAATCAATTGTTGAGTTTTACTAAGTGGGTGTCATTGATTTGCAAATAATGGTGTGAATTTGAAGTTGGTCTGATTTGATGTTGCGTTCTGAGGTCGTCTTGCATGATTAGTGTCTCAAGTTCAGTGTTTTGTGCTTGCTCGAGAGAGAAGTGCAGAACCAAAGTCGCAAGTTCAGCATCCTTAGTAGTAGGTCTCCATTATTTTAGCTCGAGAGAGTCAAACATGGTATCTATCCTTTGTATCTAGCTCTAGAGAGTAGATTTGATTAGGACGAGGGCTGGGCATCTTCCATCTAGTATTGAAATTCGAATGAATTTGACAAAGATAAGGTAATTGTTCGAGAGAAAATTGCTTTACATATAGTTCTACCTACCCACGATAGTTTATCCCATTTTGACCATCAATGTTCACCCACTAAGTTGAATTCAATAATTGGTTAGTCAATTCCCCAAGTGTAACCCCACTATCTAATTGTTTGGTGTTAAGTGTTGCATTAGATTGATAATTATAACCTGAACCTTGAAGTGTAAACCAAAAAGGTGTAGTAAGTGTTCAAGTGAACAGTTTGTTGTCATACTTCTATAACTGAATTCGAAGGAAAATCTACTCTCTATGGGATCGACCCCAACTCATTTAGTTGGGTTATTATACTGACTAACGATCGTTGACACTTAAAATTGGATGAAGTGTCTTTGAAACGTTAATCAAAATGGTGCCGCTATCGGGGAGTAGCATGACTTTGAATTCTTTAATCGAAGATTTGATTTTTGAATTGGTTGGTTGTAGTTGAATTGGCTTAGGCTGCATTGTTTAGTGTTGGTTGGGTTACATCAAAGCAAAAATGAGTGAAGAAGAGGTGAATGGTAGTCAAGAAGGTCATCGGGACAATATTGATGATATCAACAGTGTCTACAATCCATCTCATGCTGGTGAAATGGGTGCAATTTGCTTACCTCAAGATGATGGGAATGCAACATTTGAGGTCACTAGCACGACTCTTCATCTCCTCCAAATGAGGGGACTCTATGGAGGGCTAGACCACGAGGACCCGCATGAGCATTTTATAGAGGTATGCTGCCCGTTTTCAATCAAGAATATGTCTCAAGAGTCAATCTGGCTTCGGTTATTTACACTATCTCTAACGGGGGAGGCTGCAAGTGGTTGGCCGAACTACCGAACAATTCCATCACGTCATGGGAGGAGTTGATTATAGAATTTAATGCAAGATTCTTTCCCTCCTTCAAGGATGATGAAACTTAGAGATGACATTCAAGGATTCAAACGACGGGAAGGTGAACCCATCCATGAAACGTGGGTCAGGTTCAATAAACTCTTACTTAAATGCTCAACTCATGGGCTACCAAACGAATTGCTACTCCAATATTTTTACCGGAGTCTTGATTCGGTTAATAAAGGAGTGGATGATCAAATGGTACGAGGGGGAATCATGTTGCAATTATTTGAAGTGGCTTCATTTCTTCTTGATGACATGATGTAAATAAATCAAGCTTGGTACACTCAATAGGATCGAGTCTCTCCATTTTGTTT
Source organism: Solanum tacnaense (assembly GCA_029582525.1). Lineage (NCBI taxonomy): Eukaryota > Viridiplantae > Streptophyta > Magnoliopsida > Solanales > Solanaceae > Solanum > Solanum tacnaense. The sequence goes on along the minus strand of JAJOOD010020884.1, from coordinate 11,807 downwards.
TAGAATGACACAAGAACAACTTGACAAGGAAAGAGAAAGGGATGCAAACATCAGGAAAATGTTGACGCAAATGGAGCTATTATAATAGCATATGATGGAGAATGTAGGAGAACCCAAGGGGATAAGTGAAGTTTTTAGAGTTGAGGAGGGTTCTTCCTCTAGTTACTCAAAATCGAGGGAGAATCAAGGTTGGAACTCCAAGAGATATGAGGAGTGTTTCCACCCACGCTATTTACAGGGAGTTGGAAATCAAGGTTGGAACTATCACAAAGGGGAAGAGCAAAAGAGATACTATCAAGATTGGGCTGAACAAAGTGATTATTGGAGAAGGGAGGATGTCCATGAAGAGGACCACTCTCACTTGAGTGAGAGCCCAAAATCGAAAGAGATTGAAAGTAGTCCCCGGGTGAATGATTTGTTGTCACGCATCCTTGATAAAGTCGAAGGTTCAGATGATTTGTTGAAGGGGATGAAAGCTGACTTTTCATCATTGAACAATAAAGTGAACTCTCATGCAGATGCAATCAAGATACTTGAAGGTCAGTTGAGTTCACTTTCAGCACAATTGAAATCAAGAATTACAATGGAAGAGGATGATAAGGGGCTGGCTGTGGTTATTCGTAGCGGAAAGGTAACAATAGGTGATGTGTCGGGAAATGAAAAAGCTCAAACGTATGAAGAAGAAAAAGGCATGGAGGAAGAAGAGTCACCTATCCATCAAAGCATTGCTAAAGAACCACAAAGAGAAAGGGAGAAACGCAATCTAATCCCAAAATTTATGCAACCTTTACCCAAAATATCTCCCCCATTTCCCCAATGGCTAAAGAAGAAGAACGAAGATGAGAAGTTCAAAAAGTTCTTATCGGTGTTCGAGACATTGTCAATTAATCTCCCCCTTGTGGAAGCATTGTTGGAAATGTCGGGTTATGCCAAGTTTATGAAGGAGTTAGTCACAAAGAAAAGGAGCTTGGATTTTGAGACAATTGAAGTTTCCTATAGTTGTAGTGCAGTTATGACTAAGGAGTTGATCAAAAGGAGAGAAGATCCCGGAGTGTTTATCATCCCTTTCACTATTGGCATGCTACAATTTGCTAAAGCCCTATGCGATTTGGGAGCAAGCATCAACCTAATGACATATGCGATCTATAAATAACTCAGGTTGGGGGAACCGAAAGCCACAACAATGAGACTCTTGATGGCTGACCGATCAATTAAACATCCCGTGGGGATACTATATGACATCTTGGTAAAGGTTGACCGATTCATTTTCCCGGCTGATTTTGTCATTCTCATTTGTGAAATAGATGCTGAAATTCTCATCATTTTAGGAAGACTATTCTTGGCAACCAGAAGAGTGTTGGTGGATGTTGAGAGTGGAGAATTGATGTTTCGGGTGAATGAAGATGAAGTGACCTTTAATGTGTGTAAGTCAATGAAACACCCTAGTGATATTCACGTGGTCTCCACTGTTGATGTTATTGATAAGGGTGTGGCTAGTGTGAGCCATTTTATGTGTATGAGTAAGCCACTTGAAGTCGTGCTTGCTAACTAAGATGAGTTTGAAATTCAAGGGTATGAAGAGGTAGTAGCAGCTCTGTCAGGCTTGGGAGGGTATTCAAAGACTCCAGTGAAGTTGGACATTGCTCTAAAAAATCGAGAGAGTCCTCTCGCAAAGCCATCAACAGAAAAACCACCAAATCTGGAGTTGAAAGTACTCCTCTCCTATCTCCGATATGCTTTCTTAGGAGCAAATAACACATTACTGGTGATCATTGCAGCTGACTTGCTTGAATGGCAAGAGAAATTGCTCCTTGAGGTGTTGCGAAGGCATATAAAAGCTCTATGTTGGACTATTGCTAACATAGTGGGCATTCCTCCCGATATTTGTACACACAAAATACAGCTTCGTAATGAATGCAAGCCAAGTGTTGAACATCAGCAAAGATTGAACCCGCCAATGCAAGAGGTGGTGAAAAAGGAGATAGAAAGTGGTTGGACGCAGGTGTGATCTACCCTATTGCGGATAACAAATGGGTAAGATCGGTACAATGTTTACTGAAAAAGGGGGACATCACAGTAGTCCCAAATGAGAAGGGGGAACTTTTATCTATGAGACCAGTGACCGGGTGGAGAGTATAGATGGATTACCAGAATTTAAACTCGTGGACTGAGAAAGATCACTTTCCCATGCCTTTCATGGATCAAATTCTTAATCGCCTCTCCGAGAGAGGTTGGTATTGCTTTTTGGATGGATATTCAGGTTATAACCAAATCTCCATTGCTCCAGAAGACCAAGAGAAAACAACATTCACTTGCTCGTATGGTACTTTTGCCTTCAAACGAATGTCGTTTGGATTATGGAATGCTCCAGCTACATTTCAACGTTGCATGTTATCTATTTTTGCTGACATGGTGGAGGATTCAATGGAGGTATTTATGGATGACTTTTCGATTGTGGGTGACACCTTTGAGGTATGTTTAGAGCACTTGGGACAAGTTCTCCAAAGATGAGTGGAGACAAACTTGGTCCTCCATTGGGAAAATGTCACTTGATGGTTAAAGAAGGTATAGTACTTGGTCACAAAGTGTCGCAAAAAGGGCTGGAGGTTGATAAAGCGAAAATCAATGTGATTGAGAAATTACCACCACCATTTTTGGTAAAGGGGGTTCGTAGTTTCTTGGGACATGCCGGTTTTTACCGGAGGTTCATCAAGGACTTCTCAAAAATTCACATCATCTATGCAAACTCCCAGAGAAAGAGGTTAAATTCCAATTTGATGATGCTTGTATGGTGGCTTTCAGGCGTCTGAAGGATAAATTGGTATCCACCCCGGTCCATATTAGCCCTGATTGGTCAGAACCTTTCGAAGTAATGTGTGATGCAAGTGGAACGGCATTGGGTGTGGTGATAGGGCAAAAATGCCACTCACTATTTCACCAAATTTACTACACAAGCAAGACTCTAAAAAGTGCTCAACATAACTACACCGTTACTGAACAAGAGTTGCTTGCGGTAGTCTATGAATTTGAGAAGTTCTGGGAATACTTCCTAGGTACTAAAGTGGTTGTTCACACTGATCATGCTGCACTACGTTACCTGACGGCAAAGAAGGATGCCAAGCCAAGATTGATAAGGTAGGTGCTACTATTGCAAGAATTCGACTTTGAGGTCAAAGATAGGAGAGGTTGTGAAAATCAAGTGGCTGACCACTTATCAAGATTAGAAGGCAAGGAAAATGACGAGCTGGAGATTGACATCGATGATTCTTTTCCCGATGAACAAGTGTTTGCGGTAACTCCCAAACAACCTCCTTGGTATGCTGATTTTGCCAATTACGTAGTGTGTGGATTAATGCCGGATGAACTGAACTTTTACCAACAAAAGAGGTTCATGTTCGATGTTAAAAGGTACTTTTGGGATGAATCATACTTATTCAGAGAGTGTGCAGATCATGCCATTAGAAGGTGTGTTCTGGAAGAAGAAGCCATAGAAATTCTCCACGCTTGTCATGTTTCACCGGTTGGGGGTCATCATAGTGGTGTGCGTACAACTGCTAAAGTTCTCCAAAGTGGATACTATTGGCCATCCCTCTACAAAGATGCGCATGAATTTGTTAAGAAGTGCACCCAGTTTCAGAAACAAGGTGGAGTGTGCAAACGACACGAAGTTACCCCTTACCCCCATTTTAGAAGTTGAACTATTTGATGTTTGGGAATAGATTCCATGGGTCCATTTGTGAGTTCATTTGGTAATAAGTATATCTTGATAGCTGTATATTATATTTCTAAATGGGTGGAAGATATTGCACTTCTGAACAATGAGGGGAAAAGTGTGGTTCAATTCCTGAAATGCTACTTCTTTACTAGATTTGGTACTCCTCGAGCTATCATTAATGATAGTGGTTCCCACTTTTACAATAAGTGGTTCTCAGCCTCATTGAGTAAGTATGGAGTGAAGCACAAAGTAAAAACTCCGTACCACCCCCAAACAAGCGGCCAAGTTGAAGTGTCAAACTGAGAGATCAAGAACATCTTCGCCAAGACGGTGAATGCTAATAGGACGGATTGGTCTCAAAAGCTTGATGGTGCACTATGGGCGTCTCATACCGCATACATAACACCAATCGATATGTCTCCATATCAACTAGATTTTGGTAAGTCTTGCCACCTACCTGTTGAATTGGAACACAAAGCATTGTGGGCATTGAAGGCTCTAAATCTGGACTGGACAAAGGCTTCAAAGGAGTGAAAAGAGTAGTTAAATGAGTTGGACGAATTCAGGTTCAAGGCTTACGAAAATTCATCCCTTCATAAGGAAAAGATGACGAAATGGCATGATGCTAAAATCCTTAGGAGGGAGTTCAGAGTGGGAGATTGGGTGTTACTATACAACTCTCGACTTCGACTCTTTCCAGGAAAGCTCAAGTCCAAATGGTCAGGACCAGTTAGAGTAACACGAGTGTTCACAAATGGTGCCATCGAAGTTGAAAATCAAGAATAACCTGCATTTAAGGTGAATGGGCAACGTTTGAAGTTATACTTTAGCGAGTGCCAATAGATCTCTCTGATTGAGGTGGTCTACTTAGAAGATGCTTGAGAGCATTTCCACGTCGTGCCACGATGTTAAATAAGGTGCTTCTTTGGAGGCAACCCAAGTATTAGTGTTTTAAATAATGAACACGATGTGAAAGGTTTACTCACATAACATTGATTCTAAGGTTGAAAGGCCATTCTCACCTAATGAATCTAATAACTATCATGATACCATGTTGGTTTGAGTGCTAGCGCATTCTTTCATGAACATGAACTTAAGTAAAGACTTAACATGAATATTAAAGGGAATTAGGCTTAGCACCGAGTGGATATGAATATAAGATGGAAGATTTTACATTAGAAAGTCCAGCTTCCCAAAGTAAGTTGTCTCATGAGATGGAAACCTTTTACCTCAATTAGTCTGGGTTTCTAGTAGCAATCTCCTTATCCCATAACTATGTGCCCACATAGGTCTTTAACTAGTGGATCCACCTAAAATCTAAACATGTTAGTTCTACCTTAGGCAATTAGGACACCTCTTTTCGGTGTGGGGCATGACACCGGATTCTATGTAGCTCACATGGCATGTGTCGGTTAAGGCTATTATCCCTACATGACATGAACAAGAATATGTACAAAAATATGAACAAGAATATTAACTATGAACAAGAACATGAGTTATGTACTATGGTTTCTCAAGAGGTCCTACTTAGCATGAATGGGGTTATGGGACTTCATTCATGCATTGCACAAGTAGGCTTTGAGAGTGATTATGGTATATTCTTTTATGACATGATGCTTTATGAGTTAATGTATGCTCAACATGAATTATAAACCATGAATATGACCTATGAACATGAATTATGATTATGAACATGAGCTATACTTATGACTTCTTAATGAGCTTTGCTTGGTGTGAGTAGGGGTATGGGACTTCACTTATACATTGCACAAGTGGAGTTATAAAGGGGTTATGGTGTGGTTTCCTTATGTTATGAAAATATATGAAACTATGTATGCAAGATATGAATTGTTGCTAAAGGTGACTTTACCTATTATAAGATATGAACATGAATGACTCCTTGTGTATAAGTGTTGGCTATGGATGAGGTCAAGGTAAGTTATGCATGATTATGGTAGCCTAGGGTTGCTTATTAAATGGTTTGATTATGTAATTACCCTAAATATGCATGATGGTTCTTAAAGTTGACAAAAATGCATGATTTCAACTAAATGTCCCTTTTTGCATGACTTAAGGATTTTTATGCATGGCTTCCATACTTCATACAATTTTTGTGCTAACCCATATTTTCTACATTTTCTATAAGTGTAGGTTCCGATCGTTGAGGTTTACTTCTCCTTTCAAGTGAAGCTTGGGTTGACTATTCTCCAATCTTGGTTAGTCCTCATGGTTCAAGGACAAGACATTAATGTTTTCTAGTTCCATTCATGTTTTCTATGTTCAAGACCATATTTTAAAGGGCTATGACACTAAGATTGTATTCGATTGTATTAGATGGTGATTGAGACAAGGTCTAGACTCTTATATTTCTTTTATTACAAAGACTTTGATTGTGAAAGTTTTAAATTTCCGCATCATTTCTATTACTTATGTTTATGATTATGCTAAAGGCTTGTATGAGACCCCTTCGGGGTAAAGTACGCCTTGTTACGTCTAGGGGGTACCCTTGGGTCGTGACAGTTTATAGGATTCATGATTTCTTATGGTTTACGGTTTAGCATTTCTTAGGATTTTAGGTTTAGGATTTAGGGTTTTAGGTTAGGGTATACGGTTTATAGCTTTGGGTTTTTCTAGGTTTAGGGTTTTAGGTTATGGGTTTTATCTAGCTTTTTAGGGGTTAGGGCTTTGGGTTTTTTTGGTTAGTTTTTAGGGTTTTATAGGTTTAGGATTTATGGCTTAGGGTTTATTTGTGATTTTTAAGGTTTAGCATATTTGATTTAGGGCTTTATAGGGTTTAGAGCTTAGAATTTTTTGGGTTTTGTGGTTTTTAGGGTTTTTAAGAGTTAAGTGTTTCTTAGGGTTTTTAAGGGTTTGGGGTTTTTTGTGTGTTTTTAGGTTTAGGGTTTACGGATTTTTAGAATTTAGGGTTTAGAGCTTGTTGTTTTTAGGGTTTATTTTAGGGTGTAAATGATTTAGAGTTTTTTTTATGGTTATGGGTTAAGGATTTCATAGAGTTTTAGGTTTTGGATTGATGGTTTTAGGTTAGGGTTTAAGGCTTAGGGTTTTTTAGGATTAGGATTTTAGGTTAAGGGTTTCATTTAGGATTTTGGGGTTAGGGCTTTGGATTTTTGGGGTTAGGGTCTAGGGCTTAGGGTTTTGTTTTGAGTTTTTTAGGATTTAGCATATTCAATTTAAGGCTTTTTAGGGTTAAGAGCTTTGTGTCTAATAGGTTTAGGGGTTTTTGGTTTTTTAGGGTTTTTAAGGGCCAAGTGTTTCTTAGGGTTTTTTTTTAGTTTAGGGTTTGGGGCTTAGGGTTTTTTTGTGTTTTTGTAGGTTTAGGATTTACCGATTTTTAGGATTTAGGGTTTAGAGCTTAGCGTTTTGTAGAGGTTCTAAATGGTTTTTAAGGTTTGTTTTAGGGTTTATTATAGGATTTATAGGATTTAGGGTTTCTTAAGGTTTAGCATTTTGCGCTTCTTAAGGTTTTAGGTTTAGGCTTTAGGGTTTTAGGTTAGGTTGTAGAGTTTAGGGATTTGGATTTTAGGTTTAGTGTTTTATCTAGGTTTTAAGGTTTTAGGGCTATGGATTTTTTACGTTAAGGTTTTTTAGAGTTTTATAGGTTTAGAGTTTGGGGCTTAGGTTTTTTTTCTTTTTTAGTGTTTAGAATATACGATTTAGGGCTTTATAGATTTTAGAGATTAGAGCTTTTTAGTTTTAGGGACTTTTGGAATTTTTTAGGGTTTAGGGTTTTGGGCTTACGATTTTTGTTTTGTGTTTTTTAGGTTTAAGGTTTACAGATTTTTAAGATTTAAGGTTTTGAGCTAAGGATTTTGTAGGGGTTTTAAATGGGCTTTAGGGTTTATTTTAGGGTTTATAGGATTTAAGGTTTCTTAAGGTTTAGGGTTTCTTAAGGTTTTAGGGTTTCTTAAGGTTTTAGGTTAGGGTTTAGGGTTTTAGGCTTACGGCTTTTGTAGGTTTAGGATTTCAAGTTAAGGGTTTTATTTAGGTTTCTAGGGTTTAGGGCTTTGGGGTTTTTAGGGTTTTATAGGTTTAGGGTTTAAGGTTTAGGGTTTTTGTTTTGTGTTTTTTTTAGGGTTTAGAATATATGATATAGGGCTTTATAGGGTGTAAAGCTTAGATTTTTTTTGGTTTTATGGGGTTTCTATGTTTTTTAGGGTTTTAAAGGTTAAGTGTTTCTTAGGGGTTTTTAGGGTTTACGGCTTAGGATTTTTGTGTTTTTTAGGTTTAGGGTATACAGATTTTTAGGATTTATGGTTGAGAGCTTAGGATTTAGGGCTTTTTAAGCTTTAGGGCTGATGGTTTCTTAGGGTTTTAGGTTTAGGATTTAGGCTTTTAGGTTAAGGTTTAGGGTTAAGGGCTTATGGTTTTTATAGGTTTAGGGATTTAGGTGAAAGGTTTTATCTAGGTGTTTATGGTTTAGGGCTTTGGGTTTTTTAGGTTAATATTTTTTAGGGTTTTATATGTTTAGGTAGAGGGATCAGGGTTTATTTTGTGTTTTTTAGGATTTATTATATACGATTTAGGGCTTTATAGGGTTTAGAGCATAGAGTTTTTTACATTTAGGGGTTTTAAGGGTTAATTTTTTCTTAGTGGTTTTTTAGGGTTTAGAGTTTAAGGTTTAGCATTTATTTGTGTTTTTTTAGGTTTAGGGTTTACGGATTTTTAGGGTTTAGAGATTAGGGTTTTGTAGGGGTTTTAAATGGGTTTTAAGGTTTATTTTAGGGTTTCTTTAGGGTTTTAACTTTGAGTTTAGGGTTTAGGGCTTAGGGTTTTAGGTTAAGGGTTTATATAGGTTTTTAGTGTTTAGGGCTTTGGGTTTTTTAGGTTAAGGTTTTATAGGTTTAGGGTTTATGGATTAGGTTTATATTAATGTTTTTGAGGGTTTAGCATATATTATTTAGGGCTTTATAGGGTTAGAGCTTAGAATTTCTTTAGATTTGGGGGGTTTTGGGTGTTTTAAGGCTTTTAAGGGTTATGTGTTTCTTAGGGTTTTTTAGGGTTTAGTGCTTTGGGCTTACTTTTTTTTTTGTATTTTTAAGGTTTAGGGTTTATGGATTTTTAAAATTTAGGGTTTAGAGCTCAGGGTATTGTATGGGTTTTAAATGGTTTTTTGGGATTATTTTACGGTTTATAGGATTTAGGGTATCTTAAGGTTTAAGGTTTAGGGTTTCTTAGGGTTTTAGGTTAGGGTTTAGCGGTTAGGTCTTACATTTTATTAGGATTAGGGTTTTAGGTTAAGGAAATTATCTAGGTTTTTAGGGTTTGTATTTTTTGGGTTAATGTTTTTTACGATTTTATAGGTTTAGGTTTTAAGGCTTAGGGTTTTTTTTTTTGTGTTTTTTAGGGTTTAGCATATACAATCTAGGGATTTATAGGGTTTAGAGCTTTGAATTTTTTAGGTTTATGGGTTTTTAGGGGTTTTAAGGATTAAGTGTTTCTTAGGGTTAAGGGTTTATAGATTTTTAGAATTTAGGGTTCAGAGCTAAGGTGTTTGTAGGAATTTTAAATGGGTTTTAGGGTTTATTTTAGGGTTCATAGGATTTAGTGTTTCTTAAGGTATAGGTTTTAGGGCTTAGGTTTTTTTTTTGTGGTTTTTACGTTTAAGGTTTACGGATATTTAAGATTTTGGGTTTAGAGCTTAGTGTTTTGTAGGGATTTTAAATGGTTTTTAGGGTTTATTTTGGGTTTTATAGGATTTAGGGTTTTTTAAGGTTTAAGGTTTAGGCTTTTATTTTTAACGACCCTTGTGGGGGTCAGGGTCTTAGCAGCACCCCCAGGCCTTAGCATAAATAAAAGCAAAAATAAAATAAAATACAAGGAGGGAGGCATAAACCTTACCTTCGATACTATGGTGGTTCAAAAGTTGGTAGCCTACTAAGGTTCTCCAACTCTTCCCCATACTAGAATTGAACCTATTTTCTAAGCACCTACATGAGAGGACTCCTCTCGATACAAAGAATCTAGGAAAGCGTAAATGAGGGAGACTCTCCCTTTACAAGTAAGAGAAAAATCTCTTCATAAGAGCTATAACATAGACAAGAGATAGCCCATGTGAAGATGACTGGTAGATCACCAAAAAATATAACATGTTGTAGTTCCAGCTCCAACATATGCCTACAGGAAGGTAGAATATTGAAGGAGGTTCCTTGATTCTCTTCATTTTTCTTCTTCTGAAATTTTACCATACCTGCTATGTCCAACTGAAGATGAGTTGATGCCTCCTTATGAAGCTGCTGTCTTGTAAAAGGTTTAGGGTTTCTTTGGGTTTTAGGTTTAGGATTTAGGGTTTTAGGTTAGGGTTAAGGTTTTAGGGCTTAGGGTTTTTTTAAGTTAAGGGTTTTTATTGTTTTATAGGTTTAGGGTTTAGGGTTATGTTTTTTTTGTGTTTTTAAGGGTTTAGCATATACGATTTAGGAGCTTAGAGTTTTTTTTAGTGTAGGGGTTTTTGGGTTTCTAGACTTTTTAAGGTTTTAGTGTTTCTTAGAGTTTCTTATGGTTTAGGGTTTAGGATTTTTTGTGTTTTTTAGGTTTACAGATTTTTAGGAATAAGGGTTTAGAGGTTAGGGTTTTGCAGGGGTTTTAAATAGTTTTTAGGGTTTTATGGGTAAAGTGTTTCTTAGGGGTTTTTTAGGATTTAGGGTTTGTGATTTTTAGGATTTAGGGTTTAGAACTTATGGTTTTGTAGGGGTTTTAAATGGTTTTTAGAGTTTATATTAGTTATTATAGGATTTAGGGTTTCTTAGGCTTTAAAGTTTATGGTTTCTTAGAGTTTTAGGTTTAGGATTTACGGTTTTAGGTTAGAGTTTAGGGTTTAGGGCTTACTATTTGTTTAGGTTTAGGATTTTAGGTTAAGGGCTTTATCTAGGTTTTTAGGGTTTAGGGCTTTGGGTTATTTAGGTTAATGTTTTTTAGGGTTTTATAGGTTTAGGTTTTAGGGCTTATGGTTTTTTGTGCTTTATAGGGTTTTGCATATACGACTAAGGGCTTTATTGGGTTTAGAGCTTAGTAGTTTTTGGGTTTGGAGATTTTGAGCTTTTAGGTTTTTTAAGGGTTAAGTGTTTCTTAGGGTTTTGGGTTAGGGCTTAAGGTTTTTTGTATTTTTTAGGTTTAACGTTTATGGATTCTAAGGATTTAAGGTTTAGAGCTTATGGTTTTGTAGGAGTTTTAAATTGTTTTATGGTTTATTTTAGGGTGTATAGTATTTAGAGTTTTTTAAGGTTTAGGGTTTCTTAGGGTATTTTTTTTTTTTTTTAAACTGGAACGACCCTTGGGGGGGTGGGGGTCAGGGGCTGAGCAACACCCCCAGGCCTTATCATATATAAAAACAAATATACAAGGAGGGGGACTTATACCTTACCTCCAATCCTATGGTTGGGTAAGAGTCAACCTACCTACTAAGGTTAGTCAACTCCACCCTATACAATAAGAAGTATTATTGAAACTAAGCACCTAGAGAGGACTCCTCCCTTAATACAAAGTTACTAATATTACATAAATAAGGGAGACTCTCCCCTTACAAGAAATAATAAACTAGGACTAAACAAATAACTATGCCTAAGACAAAGCAATTCGGTTAGTATGTATCTCATGAAACAATTAAGACATTGTAATATGTCTTAATCATATTTAAAGGAATGTTGTTATACTTTGACAAGCAATTATGTAAAGAAATCCTTTGAAATTGACTGTCTTCTCGGGAAATGTCTCATACTCTTCAAGGAGGTTGTTTAATTCTTGTCAACTTCTTACGTCTGAAATTTTGAACTCCCATTTTCTCCAATAGATAGCTTCCTTTAACTGTCTGAGGTAATTGATGATGAGTGTAGTAATTTGATGAGTGTAGTAATTTTGTACAATGTCTTGTTGATGACTATGTTTGGCCAAGAGATTCGTTGTACCATTTGCCTCCCTGTATGTGTGCACACATTGAAAAGACACACATTGGTTAGCTAAAATATGCAATTCCTGTATATACTTGTGTATCCTCCAAGGGGGATTAATGACCTGCAAAAACCACTTAGTCAATAATTCAGAATCAACCTCTAAGATAATACTATTATAACCATGTTGT
>JAJOOD010020883.1:0-24279 GCA_029582525.1 Solanum tacnaense | reverse complement strand
TTGGCAGCCCCTTGATCACCAATTTCTGGAAAAACGAGACCCTTCCAACCCAAACAGATTATACCACGATGATCCTTGCGAAAAACTCTACAAGTTAGCCTCAAGAATGACTCAAAACGGACCTAAGATGATCAAGATCTCACATTTCAAAATTCAACAACAATTCGTTCCGAAAAATCACCCTAGCAGTAGCTAAAATCGATTTCTTACCTCAAACGAAGCCTCCCCTCGCGTTCCTGAGATCACCTCTAGATTCCCCACGAAATTCTCTTGAAGTTAGCCTTTTGAATCACTTAATTCAGGTTTAAAATGGAGGAGAAATCTCATGTTGAAGATGTGAAAGAAATAATGGACGAAATTCGTCCTAAAATCTGAAAATTTCCAGATTTCCATCCGCTGCCACGTGGCGTCGCGTGGCTCTGCCACGTCACCGCCGCGTTAGAATTCTACAACCCTTCAAACTTAAATTTCGATGTTCCGGACTCGTTCGGAGTCGGAAAAATACAAACCATATATGGAATCTGATTGAAAATGACATTTCGGACTCAATGGTGAAGGCGGAATTTCCATTTGGAGATCGATTCGATGAAAAGTGGGTCCCACACCTAGTATCGTTTTGAGCCAGATTCCACAACTGCCATCTAAAGCCTCGGGAAGTGAACAAAGGGTCGTTCTAGACAAAAATCGATATTCTGAAGCTAACCTAGCTGTCAGAATTTTCATCTGAGCACGTCTTCCAAGAAGGTTGACCAAAGTCAACTTTTCAAGTTATAAAATCCCCAAAACAGGGAAACGGGCCTAAAACCCAAACGAACGACCAGGCGACCGAACAGTCAGTGCCAGCAAGTCATAAATGACTTGGGATCGCTACAGGAACGCTCTAAACGACACACAGAAGGCAAGACACAGAAATGACCAAGAGGGTCATTACAATAACTAAGCAACAATGTTACAAAACCATGATAAACTAATTAAGGATACTATAACAGTTAAATCGCAGCAATCGTATAAAGTTCTAGAAACCCTAAGTCTAAACAAGATAAAGGAAATTAAGAATCTGACTGAATTCTAGGGACCTAGTGGATGAAAGGAATCCGCTAGTGAAATCCCACATACCTTGTGACGAATTTCATGAAGAAATCTTTCGATTTCGGGGCTGGAACTGAAAGAAACCTGCTGCGTTTTTGGAAGTGTTTGGTCGCCTCTTTTGTTCTAAGTATTGATTGATTTTGGAGAATAATCAATTAGGGAAGGATCTGATTAAGTTACTAGGTTTAAACTGACAAAAACTACGTAGCTTAGGGGTTAAACGATGTAGTTTAGGTGTCCAACACATAGGGGAAAAGACTAAACGACCCTAACTTAATAATCTAGCGAGACCGACCACGGCGCCACTGACGGACCATCACTACTACCATAGATCATTGTCTGGGTTGTGATCTACTGGCAGTGGCTACTGGTTCTTGGAGGGGGTCTACCACAGGCCTAACCATGGCCCGTGTGAAGGACCACGGACCGTAAAGGCCACTATGGTTCTTCACTTGGGCTGGGTCTGTTGGCTCTGGTCCACGGACCCTCCCACGGCCCGGCCTCAAGATCATAGCCCGTGGAGGGCTCCATGGTCTGATGCCGGCGATGGGGAGGTTCTTCCTGGCTTACAAGAGGCTTCCCACGTCTCGTGGGGTAGTCTATGACCCGTGAAGGGTCCCGTGGTCCACCTCTTTTGGTTGGGTGTGATCCACGGACAGGTCAACGGACCGTGGTTCATTACACAGTCCGTGAACCCTGTCTTGGTTCATTTTTTTTTTTGCTGCAAAGGTCTAAGTCTGATTTTCGAGGTGTTACTTCCTCTCCACACTATTTTTCTTCTTGGATCTTTTCCACCATTTTTATTTTTTTTTCAACTAATGATAGATTAAAAAAGGGAGAAAAATAACAACGACATTCCTTTATGAATGATTAGTTCAATAGAAGATGATTTAATTAAGCAAATATGTATGTATACTGTAATTTTCTTTTGCCTGTATCCAAAATTCAAAATAAAAGAATGAAAATAACTTTTTTCGCTATCCCTACCCAACATGAAAATAATACAAATTTAAACAATATGAACATGTAAGTTCATTTCAAGTTTGAATCCTTGATATCTTAATTAATTAAGAATAAGAGATTAAAAAAGAATAAAAAGAGGAAAATGAACAAGACATTTGGATAACTCATAGAAAATATAATATTAATAAAAAAATATTAATCTTTTTTTAGATTGACAATCAAACAAAGCGAGTATCTATTTTAGTTAGATCTTTAAATATGAATTTAGTAATAAATTGGGGGTTGATTTAAAATACGTCAGTACAAAGATATCATGAAACCAATATTTTTGAATAGTAGTTTCAAGCTTATTGGGTCAAAATATGAATCATATGTAGTTTTTATTATTTATTTTAGAAGGGTTTAAATTAAGACCAATCAGATTTGGCAACATAATAAATAAATATTCAATAATTTTACTTTAGAGAAGTTGTTAAAAATAAGCAAAAATATGAACTGAAGGTTTGCATCGAGGATATTATTTAGCCAAAAGGTTACATCATGGATAATTGAAGGCTGAAAGATGGATGAAGGGTAAAAAGGTTTTTGAGCCAAAAGGTTAAAAATTTTAAATGGTACATATAATTTTATAAAATTTTAATTTATAGAGGGGCAAAAACGTAATCCAACTGTGCTTCTTGTACAAGAACATAGGAAAAATAAAATTCTCTTTCTCAAATATCAAGCTAAACATAATATTTGGAGCCCAAGGTTAAAACTAGTGGCACGTAGCAATGTACCAAATCATTTTTTATGATGATAGTGTCTGGACGCGCTTGCACATTCCACTATGTACTTGTTACCTCTTATCAGTATAGGATAATTTTGTGATCAGAGTTTAGACAGATTGGAATCATCCATTGTCTTTTACTTTCGACTGAGATTTTGAACTTGCAAGGTACCATAGTTAGCTGTAATGATCCAGAAAACAACTTCATGAAAACCATCGTCCAAAACAAAGAATTAAAAGAATCCTACTTGGAATTAGGAATAAAGTAGGGTATGAACTACCACAAGATTCATTAATAAAAGCAAATTGAGCACTGAACTAGGATTCTAAAAATATAAAAGACACTGCATATAGACATCATCCTAAGAAAATGTGGGTGCACATCAAGCCCAACAAGAAGAATCACAAGCACAATAATGGTAATATCTAGATATATCAGCCTAACAGATACGCTCCTGTAAATCTGAGCAGTATTGCTAAAGGCAGAGAACCAATAACACATATTATTTGCTTCATTAACTTATATTTTTAATTTATGTTTTAATGATGACACTAATTCTAAATAATCTATGAAAAATAAAAATAAAAATGAGAAAAATCCGTGAAAAGAAGGCATAAATATAATCAAGGAAATCACACACTACTAGAATCATGAAGATTGACTCGCATAAAGATGGAAACAAGAAGAGCCAACAACATACCACAACGAAAGCACACCCTACCAGAATTAAGAAAGAATGATTTGTTTAGTTGCAACAAGTTATTTTGGTATTTGTGGACAATAGGAAGCACTGAAATAGACAAAACTTACAATAAACAAATGTATATATTTGTATCCTGAAAGAAACAACACTTAAACCAAGATAACCACAATTGTACATACTGAAATAACTTGCTCAGATATAGATATTCAAGTCAAAGTGACAGATCAACACAAACAAGAGATGACAATGCAGAGAAGTTACCAATGTTATTCACACAACTTTCCTTTTTGAATGCAGACTCCTTTCGTAAGCTGATATGATTATCAAATTGGTCAGTTTGGTAAATGTAAACCTCAAATTGGAAAAAGATAGCATCATAAGGAAACAAAGTACAATTCATCAATTAGTTATACCTTTTTCCTCAATTGATTCAATACGATGCAACAACTCTTTCCCACTCCTTTTTTGTGAGCCACACAAAATACATATGCCAACATTCAAAATATTTTCGATCTCAGCACTAAAAGAAAAATATTTAAATATGCTTTAAAGCTTCACAACTTGTGAAATAAAATCTGTCTTTGAATCACAGTACTAACATAAATACTATGGATCCAAAATTGATGCTTCCTCTCAATATCCCAGCCATGTAAGCTTGTTAAGGACAGTCTAGATGGGAAACACATCCAAATATGTAGCCATCTACTATTGCTTCACATCCAATATAAATGTACCCATCATAGTCCAAATTGATAAGTTTACAACAAAGGTTACAACAATAATCTCGGCAAAAACTAGGCTCAGTGCAACAAATATCACAAAGCATGGTCTCTTGAAAAAGCTGACACTGCTCCTACATTCCTCAAGCATACTTGGATTTCGTGCTAATTTGGATTTTGTTTTTGTTATTCTTCTTATTTATCTTATAGAAACTTTCTTCTCTTCCAGTCGGAGAAGCTAATAACTACAAGGGAGTTGGATTAGCTAGAGAAGGTGGTGGTGGTATACCTGCCCTTCTTGTTCGTGATCCACTTACATCAGCTTGTGGGCTAGAGCTAGCACAAAATGGAAGAGCAATGGTATTTGTGTCTAAGCCTCGTGAAATACTACTTCTCCCTCATGGTGCTTCTAACAACCTCTACATAGAGGGACTTCCTCCAGACAGCTCTAGAAGAGAAGTAGCTCGTATCCTTTGAGATATCATTTACTGAATCATTATTAATTTCTGAATATATTTATTGCTTGTTCCCTAAATGCACTTAAAAGATATTTTTGATCCTTTTGTGGGCAACATAAAAGTCAGACTTGTTAGCAAGGAAACAAAACATGTATGTTAATGTTTATGTCATTTCTATTAGTATAGTATTTATATATCAGGTGATGTTTTGGTAAAAACTTTACGTTGTAGCGTGGTGGAGATACTCTTATCCTTGTCTTTGTGGATTTCGTAGATCCAGCGTGTGCAACTATTGCTTTGAGTGCATTGCAAGGTGATTTTTTTCTCAATGATAATAATCCACTGTCCAACTTCTTTATAATACCACAAAAAATTTCTTTATAAGTCACCAACAGAGATTGGACAGTGGATTATTATCATTGAGAAAAAAATCACCTTGCAATGCACTCAAAGTAATAGTTGTACACACTAGATCTACGAAATCCACAAAGCCAAGGATAAGAGTATCTCCACCACGCTGCAAAATGAAGCTTTTATTAAAACATCACCTGGTATATAAATACTATACTAATAGAAACGTCATAAACATCAACTTACATGTTTTGATTCCTTTCTAACAAGTCTAATTTCTATGGAGCCCACAAAAGGACGAAAAATATCTTTTAAGTGCGGTTAGGGAACAAGCGACATATATATATATATATATTCAAAAATTAATAATGATTCAGTAAATTACATCTCAAGAGATATGAGCTAATTCTCTTCTAGAGCTATCCTGAGGAAGTCCCTCTATGTAAAGGAATTTAGAAGCACCAAGAGGGAGAGGTAGTGCTTAACGAGGCCTCGACATAAATACCATAGCTATTCAATTTGGTGTTAGCTCTGGCCCATGAGCTGATGCAAGTTGATCACGAACAAGAAGGGCATGTATACCACCACCACCTACTCTATATAATCCAACTCCCTAGTAGTTATTAGCTTTTCCTTGTGGAAGAGAAGAAATTTGCTACAAGAGGAAGAGGAAGAATAATAAAAATTGAATCGAAATTAGAATGAAATCCAAGCATGCCTGAGGAATGTAGGAGTAGTGTCAGCTTCACCTTCAGCTCAAGGTTTACCAAACTCAGCTTCAGTGATTACCAAATTTCTACAACATCTGTGACTATCCGTATGAGTAATGGGCTCTGATAGGAGAACCAGACAATAAAGGTTGCATTCGGGCCCTGAACATGTAGTCCTATCTTTCATATTTGAATCGAAATCAATATCTAAATAAAAAAATGAAGTTTTTTTTAAAAAATTATTGCAAACAACGGAATAAATCTCTACATGCTATATACTAAAGAGCCTTATCGAAGCTAACCTTTTGTGCTTGGCGACTGCTTAGAAGGAATCACCCAACTGAATGAGGCAAAGAATTAGTTGATATCCATACCGTGATACTCAGACTTGAGATACTTTTTCACTGAAATCTTACTTCTAGAAGAATTTTTGTTTCCATATTTTGGAGAATGAAAACTCTTAGGAAGATATAAATATCTATCCTTAAAGGTGCCTAAACCTGTAGCTCTTTTTCCTTCCCCCTAGCCCCATTTATCACCAATATTTGGCCAATCTACATGAGAATATGGTAAACCTTCACCAGATCATACTCTGAAATTGGATAAAGTTGAAGCCTAGTTTAATTGATTCTAGTGGATTCGCTCCAATTCCAACAGATACCGCATTATTTGCATCACCAGTTCTAGGCGTATACTATGTTCCAGAGCCTTTAGTTTAGTTGCGGAGTTAGAAGGTTTGCGGAAGCCAATGTCCCAGGGTCTCGGGGACTCATTCTGACTAAAACAAGGGGCGGGTCTTTACCAACTTCCAAATATTATATTTTAGGGAAAAATGCACTCCCATTATATACAACAAGTGTACAACTCTCCCCCACCTCCTCCTTGGCTGACATTTAGCTGGAAATCTCTAACTCTGTTGATATCGATGAAACCATATAAAAATAAAGAAGAAACGTAAGGAGTCAACATTAGAAAGCAATCTAGTTTTGGCCATCAAATAACTCTTGGAGAAAGAAAAAAACAACTAGAGGAGAAAAGCCAAAAGTTGGGCATACTTCCCAGGAAAACAAGACACCTATGCTTTAGATGAAGATAAATGTAAGATATTTCAGCATGAGCTACAAAAACACTCTCCTCCCAAGGACAAAAAAAAACAAAAAAGAAACATCAAAGCTGACCAACAAAATGTTGGTGTATAATGCAGCATGCTTGACATAAACAACTAAAGTTCCAAGCCACCTTTGGCGTGAAATTATTAATGTTGTTCTACTTGTATTACTAAGATACTTAGTTTAATGAGTATTTTCAAAACAATAAACTTTAAAACTGTACAGAAAATAAAATATGAAACAAATTAGAAATAATAAACAAAATATTTTTCTCAAAGAAGAAAATCGAGGTCATAGAATGCACAATGTCCTTGAGGAAATTCTTCCCCTCAAGTATCCAAGGTTAATGGAATATATCCTCATAGGATAGAACAATATTACTCACCGGTATATTGGTACCAAAAACCACGGTGTCAGGAAACCACTCAACAATAGTAAAGTACACTTAGAATACTAGATTTAGTAGAAAAAGAAGCTTACAAATTCGTTATTTGTTATTGAAAAATAAGAGGAAACCCTTTTATATATAGACAATAGAGGGTAGTGTGAACGGGTGCTTATTTTGTCTTATAGGAATGGTCACAACCCTTTCAAAAAGTCACAACCCTTCGAAAAAGTCACAGTTTTATAGAAAAATGTAACTTTTTATAAAAGTCACAACTCTTCAGAAAAGTCACAATTCTTCAGAAAAGTCATAACTCTTCAGAAAAGTTCGCAACTTTTCATAAAAGTTCACAACTTTTCATAACTCTTTATAAAATTCACAACTCTTCATTTTCCATTCACACCTTTTAAAACCTAACAATTACTCATGGCTCTAAATAAATTGTGGCCTTGAAGGGTTCTTTCTTAATAGATCCTACAATAGGTCATTCCTAATATGGTATCAAATCCTTTCAGTAGGTATAAATCTAAGGTTCTGATGAGTACAGAAAGTAAGATAAAACACAAATCTCTTTTTAGAAATGCCAGTATGTAGAAGCACAAACAATCTCAATCTCACGTACTTATATTTATCTTTCGAAACCATTTCTTTAGAAATCCAATTCCTAGGAGGAAAACAGTTACCTAATATTTTTTGTGCATATTAGCATTTGAGAATCTATCAAAATTATAAAATACATTTTTGTTTTCCTCCCATTAATGTATGTTTTGAATTTACTTCACCTTTAATTTTAGAAGAAAACAATCAGCTTGGCTATATATTTAATCAAACTTATTACTATTTATAGGAGATAGTTCCATTTAGAATAGGTAGGTAGCTGTTAGCACTATTATTAAGTGGCGGAACTAGGTATTGGCAATGTTGTGAATTGGAAACCCTTCGCTGAAAAATTATACTGTGCAATTAAGGCAAACCTAATCTTCTTAGTTATATGAAAATTGTTGAATCCCCTTGACATAAGGGAAGATATTTGTATAGTGGAAAATGGGGTTCAAAATCTATTTAGATCATATATTCAAGTCTTAGGTGTACAATCTAGTATTTATCTCCATCAGCCACTGTTATAATAACGTTTGAGAGTCCTACTTAAACAATCTACCAACTCCATATTAATAGTTTATAAATAGCAACTGGCACTTTATACATTCTATAAGTTATTTTGGGTCATGAGTCGTGGGTCGCTCATGTGGACCTCACCCGACCAAATATAGTTTCTAAAAAAAGAAGATAAAAACTAGTTTGAAAAGAGTGGGAATCATTACATTGTTTAACCCTAACATACAGTCCCTTTCAAATAGTTCTTCACGCTTGAAAAAAGCGAGAAATATCATAAACAAAAAAAAGAAAGAAGATGAAAATGATGGGCCATTTATTTCTTAACATTGACATCAAACAATCTAACAGGATACTCAGTTTGTGTCATTGCACTTTGTTTTCTTGAGATTCAAAGTCGGATTCGGAGCAACTCCTCAATAAAGATATAGTTGATAAGTTTTTCGCTATTGTTAACAGATACACAATCTTATTCCTCTTACTATTAATAATTACATTGGTAACATGGCGAGCTTAATTGTTCCATGAGTGAGATGTTATTTCTTCAAATAAACAATGCTTATGTGTTTTTTGTGAAACTTTTCTTATAGATAAAACATAATTTGGATCTAGAGAATACAAAATCCGAGAATATGAAAATAATATTGATTCTTACCTTTAAGAAATATTAGTAGACGAGAATCAGATCGAATATAGATCTGATGTGAATTGAACTCACAGTCTTTTGATCTATAATCAGACATGTTACGATTGTTTCACAGATCTTAGTCTGTAAACAAATAATATATTTATTTTATCCATTGTTCTTTTGAACAACAGATCTGGAAAAAAACTTGTTTCTCCATAATTTTGTGGCTCTATTTATTTTTTTTTGGAATTTGGGGTCTATTTGTTTGTGTGAAAAAGATGAATTTTCTAATGAAATTTGAAAGAAGAAATAATATACTAGTACAATGAATTTCTTGAAGAGTTGAAAGGTTTTGCACTACATTAATGATTGTTTTTTAATTATAAAAAAGGAAAGACTTTATGTATTTTTTTAAATTTTTGAAAAAGGAATTAGTGCAGTACTAGTACTAAAGAAGTGTAGTACAAGTACTAAAGAAATGTAATACAAGTTGTACTATTATTATTATTATTATTATTATTATTATTATTATTATTATTATTATTATTTATTTTTAATATGGGAAAAGGTGAAGTCCCCTATTGCTTATATTTGTTGGTTATAAGTTTAATATTATGTGTTGTTTTAAATAGTCATATTAGATTTTTTTTTTGATGACTTAAATATATAATAGCATGTCAATAAGATTGGTCTTGATAAATTCTTTTATTCCTTATGTTCTTTAAACATTTTTTTGTCTTCTAGAAATGATAGTGACATATGTTATCACATTTAATGGTTCAACCATTCTTGTTGTTTCCTTGTTCCTATTTCAGACATGGCTAAACATTAACAAACTTGAATTACTCCAAGTGAGAATTTTCAAATTCGAGCAAAGGGACAATGTAGAAGAGTACGTCGTCGTAAGATATGTTTCTGAGGGCGTGAAATCATACAGATTAGTGTTCCAAGGGCAATACAAACAAGAAAAGGATTTTAAAGAATTTAAGTCTTTGAAGATATCCCCTAATGTTTCAGCCTGTGATTTTATTCACCTCTTTGAATTATAGTGGGCTGAACTGGTTGATTTTGTTGAAATTTCTGATTGGAGAGTCGTAGCTTATTTCTGAATCTTGGATTAGTAGATTGACTGATGTTTATCGTGAAATTTGACCTAGTCAATCTTTTAGGATGTATATTTATTGCCTTGAAGTCTTATGAGAGGATTTTAGTCTTTAGATGACTTGTAATTTGTTATTGCTTATTTGAATTTCAATATATAGATTATGTAGTTTATTTTTTCCAATTTATGTTATTATACTTAAAAATCCTGGTTATTAAAGTCTTCGATATATTGGTATACATATTAAGATATTAGTTTCAAAATTTGGTTGAAATTTTAGTTTGTACATGATGATTGGATGTTTACATGTCTTTTCGATTTTACATTGACTATGAAACCTTTATAAGAATTAATTTACTTGAATATGTATGCCATATGCATGAATGATTAAAAATTGTTGCCTTATTATATCTCAAAATAGACATGGCATCAAAAAGTATCATTGTTGACTTAAACAAAGGTGAAAAATCGGACGGTGACAATTATGACATCTGGAATCGTAAAATATGGTATGTACTAAAACAGAAAAATTCTCTTTGAGTTAAACATGTTTTGAATCAACCAGAAGAGGGTAACATTGCACAACACACAGGATCTTGAAGTTTATAAAGCTTGGAGAAAGGCTAATTCCACTTCACGTGGAATACTAGCTAGTTCGATGATTGATGACCTCATACATGAATGTGAGGAATTCCCTATTCCAAATGCTATGTGGACACATCTGCGAATAACGTATGGGGGTACGTCTATGACCCGCTTCCGATAGTTGACTATCAAATTTGACGCTTACAAGAAACGTCATGATCAAAATATCTAACAACACCTTAGGGTGACGTCAAACATGACAGCTCAACTTAAGAGTGTTGGTCATGTTCTTTAAGATGAGAAGGCACATATTCGATCACTTCCCCATAATTGGAAACATTTGAAGGTAAACTTAACCCATAATGATAACATCAAAACCTTTTATGATGTTGCCCACCATGTTAAATTTGAAGATTAGCCGCTTGGTGCTGCTAAAGTTGCTTCTAACGCCTTTGTGTCAGAGTCAAGTGGTACAAAATCTTCAGGCTTTAAGATCAAGAAGAATCGAAAAGGAAATTATAAAGACAGCGACAGGAGAAGGACCCTCTAAGAAAAAGAAGAAGCCAAATTCCAAGAAAGAAAAAAGGTTACTCAAGTAGAGAGACAAGAGCAAAATGAAGTGCTATAATTGCAAAGTGCTAGGGCATTTTTCACATGAATGTACTGAGCCAAAAAAGGTAGCATTTCTTAATGCATCTCGAAGTGCTACATGTATTTCTAGCACTTCTTTACTAACTGAATCTTATCCTATATGGATTGTAGACTCAAGATCCACCGACCACGTGAGTTGAGATAGAGAAGAGTTTGTGGATTTTCATCGAATTTCATCTAAATCAAGGTGGATCTACGTAGGGAAATGCTAAACTTGAAGTCAAAGGGATAGGCACTCGCAAAGTGGACTTGTGTGGTGGCGGTTCTTTGATTTTGCATGACATCCTATATGCCTTAGATATTCAACGAAACTTAGTATTTGTGTTTGTTCCTTTAGACGTTGGTATTTTTATATGGTTTTGGACTTTATTATTGTCACGCCCCGAGCCTACACGCTGGGCGAAACTAGCACTTGAGAACCATTGTTGGCCTAAGTGAACCCTTGGTCTGACTTACTTACTCAGCGGAAGACTTTAAGCATTAAGAAAAGGATTCAAATGCTAAATAACTCAACTGTCTCAAACTAAAATAATAATGTTTTAAAAATAAACATTTAACTTAGCCAAAGTGGCAACCCCTATCTGAACATAAGCCAATAACAAGATAATGACAAATGAACTATTCATTGTGTATCTATGAAGCCTCTAGAAAACTGAGATGGATGTCGGGACAAGATCCACGATATCCTAATGATCTAACTAATACTAATTTTCATAAAAAGGGATCCTCCGGAACCAAGGAGGCTCACCAATAAGTCTGGAGCTCAACTATAATCAACGATGTGCTGGATGCTGATCCTGGTTACCTATGTCTGCATCATAAGAAGATTAAGGCAAATGGCATCAGTACATTGAATGTACGAGTATGCGAGGGGAATTCTAAAACAAGACATAAGCTTAAAAGGAACAGAAGAAATTACCTGACTCAACTTAACTAAAATAACTGAACACATTTAAATATAAAATAGTTTAAAACAAGTGCAATATCATGAAAATTTGTTTAAAACACGATGTCAATCTTGTGTGTATGCAAAGATACAATATGAATCTGAAATGTATGTAAAAATACAAATAAACTGTGTATATAAGAATACAATTACTTTTATGAGAGTGTCTCTAACCGACAGCCATCACGTAAGAACTATTGTGATGATACAACATTTTGCCTCACGCTGCCAGGGTCGTTCTATACCTTGCCGAGGGTATAGAACCTAAACTACAAAGTGGATCCACTAGTCTATGCTAAACAACACTAAATGAATCATCTAAAAAGTATGACCCTTTTCTACCCATGATGGCTGTGAGTTGTCTGAACTCTCCCCCATATCAGTGCTCAATACTACTCCCAAAATATGTTACTAGCTCTTATGTTTAAAAACATACTTCTTTCTGTGATTTGAGATAATTGCTCAAAAATATAACTCAAAGGCTATATTGGAAATCAAAGTTTCCTCTCTTGCTTAATTTAGAAAGCGTCAACTCTTTTATGAAAACTAGCTCAAAGGCTCTTTGGAAATCAAGGTTTCCTTTTCTTGTTTAAATGTGAAAACATTTTAAAATCTTTGGGAATACATAGTCCCCATATACTTTTGAAGAAGTGAACTTCAATCTTTACTCTTGACTCTTTACTCAACTTGAATTTTAAGTTTTAAAACAAAGTTAAAACATTTGGAAAAGACTTTTGGAAAACTCTAAGAACACCTCTTGACTTGACTCTTACTTCTCTTGACTTTGATCTTAACTTTCCTTAAATTGGATTATGGATTCATGGTTCATGATCTCATGTTTATGGATGATTTAATGATGTTAGACATACCTTAGAGTATTGGAATCATAAGTATGTTGCTAAGGAACTAGTACGGAAAGATGGGGAAAAAGTAGAAGACCTGGTGTCCCTAGCGCTCTTAGCGGCGCAAGACGCCAGACCTAACACCTAAGAACTAAAGTTGGGGCACGCTGTTAGGCGCGACGCCCCAGGAGTGCAACTTCAGAGAACTCTTTGGGGCGCGCTGGCTGGCGCAGCCCCCCACCCATTTCCCCAAGTGTTTGACGATTTTTCTTGGTCGTTTTTCATCTCTAAACCCTCTAATCTAAATGGGTTCTTTCCCCAAACACTTAGTATAGACTAAACCCTCAATATATGTAAGATTCAATTCAGACTCAAACCTAAATGCATGGATCAATCTCAAGAAACTTCAACAACAAGAACCCACAAGATTTCAAACGAATTTCATCAAGAACTCACAAGATTTACTTTCAAATCATTATAACTTTGCTGAATTGAATAATGATTGGCGTGTGGGTGAACTAACCCAACTCTATGTGATCTCACATACCCCGTAAGGATCACCCGTTGACGAAATCTACACGCAAATCTCCAAGAAATCAACGATTCTTGAACTTTCTTCTCCTTTCTCCTCTTTTCTCCAAGCCCTAGCGTGCATTTCCAATTGACTAAGCTGATCTAATTCTGTTTATACCCCAAATAAACTCCTAAAAATGAATTAAAATAATAGGGTAAGGAAAAGACTAAAATACCCTTCCACAATCCGGATTGGACTTTCCTTATTTAAACAACCCAACTTCAAATGGGCATATCTCACTCGTATGAACTCAGAATCGCGCAAACTCGGCGGCGTTGGAAAGAATATTCAAAGATATTTTCTATGATATCAAGAAAAACACCTAAATAATCCTGAGCTAGGAGTTAAGGGCATTTGAAATTGACGAAAAACTCAACATAACTTACAAATTTCCAGATTTTTATATTCTTTCCAAAAATGACTATTTCCAATTCTTAACTTCTTCCTAGTTATTTCAATTTGCGAGATGTCACAATATATCCCCCTTGGGAACATTCGTCCTCAAATGAGATTACTCTTAGTAGGCTAAGGGTGTAACATGTAATATTCAACTCAAACACCCCACAAGCAATGCAATAACAACATGCTAACTTATAATTAAAATTCCAAGAAAAGGATTAGTAACTTAATTTGGAACTTCTCCGAATTCGAAGAGATGTTGATAACTCTTCTTCATATCATCCTTAGCTTCCCAAGTGGCTTCCTCAACAAATTGGTTCCTCCAAAGGACTTTGACTGATGCTACTTCCTTAGTCCTCAACTTGCGAACTTGGCGATCTAGAATCTGAACAGGAATATCCTCATAAGATAAGCTATCCTTGATCCCAGTATCTTCAGTTGGTATGATCAATGAAGGAATACCCATGCACTTCTTCAACATGGAGATGTGAAATACCGGATCTAACTCTGCTGCTAACTCTTGTGGTAGCTCCAACTCATAAGCTACATTACCTACCCTTTCGGTATTTTGTAAGGGTCAATATACCGGAGACTAAGTTTCCCCTTCTCACCAAATCTCATAACACCTTTTATGGGTGAAACTTTCAAGTATACCCAATCATCTTCATCAAACTCTAACTCCTTTCTCCTAACATCAGTGTAGGATTTCAAACAACTCTGCGCCATTTTCAACCTCTCTTGAATCACTTTGACCTTCTTCATAGCTTGATGAACTAAATCTGAGCAATCCCGCTTCACAAACTTCAAACCATCCAATAGGAGATCTGCATTTTCTCCTATAAAGAGCTTCATAAGGAGCCATTTGGATGCTAGAGTGGGAACTATTATTGTAAGCAAACTCAATAAAAGGTAGGTGATCATCCCAATTACCTTTGAAATCAATTACACAAGCCCTCAACATATCCTCTAAATTCTGAATAGTACGCTCTGCTTGTCCATCTGTTGAGGATGAAAGACAATACTTAACTTCACATTTGAACCCAAGCCTTTTTGGAATGACTTCCAAAAATATGCAGTAAATTACACACCTCTGTTTGAATTAATGGAGACCAGAACTCCATGAAGTCTTACCACCTCTTGAGGATACAACTTGGCATAGTCCTCTATTGAATGGGTGGTCTTTACCGGCAAAAAGTGGGTTCATTTTGTCATTCTATCAACAGTCACCCATATCGAATCATGTTTCCTGTGAGACCTTGGTAATCCTGTGATGAAATCCATATTAATCATCTCACACTTCCATTCCAGAAGTTCTATATTCTGAGCCAAACCACCGAGACTTTGGTCCTCTACTTTAACTTGTTGGCAATTCAGAGACTTAGTAACAAAATCTGCAATGTCCTTCTTCATACTACTCCACCAATACTCTTCTCTCAAATCATGATACATGTTTGTGGAACCTGGATGGATGGAATATCTGGAGCTATGAGCTTCCTCCATGATCATTTCTTGGAGTTCATGCACCTTTGGTACACACAATTTACCTTGATATCTCAATACGCCACCTCCCCCTTATTCAAAAGCCAATATTTTTTGCTTATTAACATTTGCCTTCAATTCAAGTAAATTGGGTCTTGATCCTTCTTCTCTTTTACTTCTGACACTAATGATGATTCATCCCCATTCATCACCACTACTCCTCCTTCTATGGAATCCATTAGTCGGAATCCTAAGCATGCAAGTCTGTGCACATCCTTTTCTAGTTCTTTCTTATCTTCCTCAAAGTAGGTTGTACTACCCATGGACAACCTGCTAAGGCATCACCAACAACATCAGCCTTACCTCAGTGATAAAGAATACTCATGTCATAATCCTTGAGTAACTCTAACCACCTCCTTTTTCTGAGATTAAGCTCTATTTGAGTAAACACATACTAAAGACTCTTGTGATTGGTGAACACATCCTTATGAACACCATAAAGATAATGGCGCTATATTTTCAAAGCAAAAACTACGGCAACAAATTCTAGATCATAGGTTGGGTAGTTCCTCTCATGAACTTTCAATTGTCTGGAAGCATAAGCTATACCCTATCCCTTCAGCATTAACACACAACCCAAACCAACTCTAGATGTATCACAATATTCCACAAAGCCTTGCGTACCGAGCAGTAGTCAACCTCTTTTTCCATTCCTGAAAGCCTTTCTCACAAGCTTTAGAACACTGAAACTTCACTATTTTCTGAGTCAACTTGGTCAAAATAGATGAAATAGACGAGAACTCCTCTACGAACCTTCTATAATATCCAGCCAAACCAAAGAAACTCCTAATATCAGTTGGAGATGTGGGTCTAGGCCAATTCTGCATCGCTGACGAGTCCACAATTTGGACTCATTTAGGGCTATATTTTGATAAAATTAGTGTCCTCAAATGCATATTTTGCCTCAATATCTGATGAAAATCCTTAAGTTTCAGGTATTTGGAGTTTGAGGCAAAGCATGGACACTACTTGGCAAGAAGGAACAAGGTGGCTGAAAAGAACGAAGAAATGAAGGCCTGAAGATCGCCGAGCCTAGTTGGCGAGTTGCCGATTGGCCTAGAGATCTCTTTTTGTTCCAGTGCGCTGAGCCCTGAAGGAAAAGGTCATGTTGGCAATGAAACAGAGCAGTCGGCGTGTCGCAGAATAGTTCCGCGAAGTAGTACCATATCGCCCAACGACTCAAAATGCGAAGGGGCTAAAGGCTAAAGTTGGAAGGCGATGAAATCGACCAAACCACGGATCGCCGAATGTATCGGTGATCCTGACTAACTTCGCCGAAGGGTCCTTCACAATACCGTTTCAAACACTATAAATACCTGTTTAAATTTCTAGCTCAGTATCATATCACTATTATTCTTAGAACTTTTTTTACAGTTTTTTAGAGAGTCTAAGTTTTAGAGGGTTTTGGAGACTTTGTTCTATGACCTTGAAGATTCAAAGGGTTTCAACTACAAGAAATTGTACTTCGGTCTTGAAGATTCTTCACTCTTGATGTGTTTTAAGACTTAAATCTTCATACCCAGTTGATGGAAACTGATATTGGTATAAATTTTTATCTCTTTTACATGTCTAGCTAAAACCCCAATTCTTGGGGTGTGATTTGTGAATATGGGTTAGATTATCTATTGGGTCTTGCTTGTTGATGGTTTATTTGTTGTTTAAATGTGATTTCATTTAGTATTTGTGTATGAACTTAAAGGAGTTGTAGTTGCAAATACGATTTCACCTTAGTGTTTTCACCTTGCTCGAGAGAGATGTCGTAAAACTAAGACTACTAAATTGATAGCCGGTGGTATTGGGTCGACATGGATTCAGCTCGAGAGAGTGAATCCTAGTCCTTCTCCCACCCATTCAGCTCGAGAGAGTGAATGGGCAAAGGCGGAGGCAGTGCTTAAAGGGGCAACTCGGTGTGCGAGAGAAACTGACTCGATTCGGGGTAAGTTGCTGGAGAGAAAATTTACTCCCACTATAGTCTAGCCTATTCACAAATACTCAACAATTTTCAATCAAAAGCATGTACCCGACAATTTAGTTTATCCCGTATTCCTATCACATCCCAAGAATCTCGTCTCTCTATCCAGTTTTCGTATATTTTCGCTATTTGTAGTTGTTAATTAATATAATATCCTCCATTGATAATTGACGCTTGCGTCACCCCCTTTAGATTTTGTATGTTTATATTCGATAATGTCTATAGCTATGACTATTTAAAACTAAAATTTATTTTTCTATTAATTCTCAAAAACACTCCCTTGGGAATCCACACCAACCCTTGGTTGGGTTACTTTACTATTGTATGATTGTAGACACTCGAATTGGAAGTTGTGTCTTGATTACGCAAACATCAAAATGGCACCGCTGCCAGGGAGTGGTGTTAATTGAGAATTTGTAGTTACGTAATTTTTTTTTTGTTCTTGTTAGTTGAACCTCTACTTACTTAATTTGTAGTTTTGTTTCATTGGTTTTTGTAAATATTTTAGGAAACATTTGTGTTAATGGCACCAACGGCAGCCAGGTGGGCCACCATGACGACATCGAAAATCTCAAAATGTCCACGAGCCCAACATTAATGACCCCCATCTCATGGGAGGTATTGGGGCCATCCATTTACCTCCAGCCGAAGGAAATGCAGTGTTCTATATAACGAGCACTATGTTGCAACTGTTGCAACTAAAAGGACTTTTAAGTGGATTGGCGCATGAGGATCCTCACGAGCATCTTCGAAACTTTGTACATGTGTGCGAATCATATTCTTTAAAAAACATCCCTCAGGAGTTAGTTCGGTTAAGGATATTCCCTTTATCGTTGATGGGAGAAGCATGAAAATGGATGGTGGAGTCGCCACGCGAATCCATCACTTCTTGGGAGGAGTTGGTCACATCATTTAATGTGCAATTTTTCCCTCCCTCGAAGATGATGACTCTTTGGGACAGTATCCAAACCTTTAAGCGTCTAGAAGGAGAGCCTTTGCACGATACTTGGCTGCAGTTCAAAAAGTTAGTGCTTCAATGCCCAACCCATAGTCTGCCGGATAACGTGCTGCTACAGTACTTTTACCGGAGTTTGGACTCGGTAAACAAAGGTGTTACTGACCAACTTTCACCTGGAGGCTTGATGCAGCAACCATTTCTAGATGGCATGACAACCATCAATAGAGTGTGAATCACTCGCGAGGACCAGGTCTCCCCTCTCACATTCAAGTTATCCAAGGAGCAGATGGAAAAGGATCATAAGAGAGACCAAAACATGGCCAAGATTGTCACGCCTCAAATCCCATTAAGATAGACAGGTACCCGATGCCCTAAAGGCCCGAGAAAACCAATATGTAACCTGAGCTTACTATGCATATAACTATTACAATCTTGTGACAAGTTCATATAGGATGTAGCGATACAAACCAACATAAGTAGACCCAGACCTTATATACAAGACTTGGCCGTTAAGGCCATAACTTGTTAAGATGCAACTGAACCATATACATAAGTATACAAAGCCTCGAAAAGATAGAAAAACTTAGAGTAGGTCGGGACAGACCCCGCCTTACCCTTAACTACGATGCAATACCAAAATGAATCTACCAAGGACTCAGTAAAGCTCTGAATCAACCTAAAGCTCACCAAAAGTAGCTGACTATCGTGTGCTCCTATTGAGGAGGTCTACTAGCTGGAGAACCTGTGCCTGCAATATGAAATGCAGCGTCCCCCACGAGGGACGTCAGTACAAAAAAATGTACTGAATATGTAAGCAATAACATATATAAAATAAGAGTTCAAATGAAACCAAGTATCAATATATGTGTGCATAAATCAGAACATAAGACCACCTTTGTTAACTCTTGTGGGATCATGTATGTTACATTCTTGTCTTCACCTTTTTGTGTGTTATGATCTTTATAAGGCATGTGATACGAATGACCAGCTGATCAGTGGTAGAAGAGGATGACCCATGCTAGGCATTTTAACCCCATGGATGCGGTCCTCATAATTACAAAAATTGGGATCGGCTCATGATACGCTTTCCCCCCTAAGCTACCACCCATAATTATACAGATTGCTTCACTTAGATTCTCTAATCTTTGAGATTGTTGTTTTGGTGGTCATAATCATTTTTGAGATCTGGAACTATGGACCAATAGTAGAAGACATGAAAATAATACTTCAAGGAAGTAATAATGACATAAGGAGCTATGTAACATCAATGCATTACTTGTGAGCTTAAATGACACAATTGTCTTCAACTGACTAAGATGATGATTCACCAAACTTGCTTTTGCAAATACCATTTCTATATCAGCACATAGGAGGATAATTACACAAGTATAGAGTACTGAACATATAATGAAGTAATTCTATACACTAAGGAGAGGAGGAAATATTATTAGCTATTTGGAGATCGTACGCTGCCACTATGTTTCCTTTACTAGGAATAGAACTTAAGAAATTCACTTATTGATGTTAATAGCAAGTATCAGATTTCATGCCGAAGAATATTGAATCGAATAGACTTACATACTTTATCCTCTGACCAATAGAACTATCACGATTTAGCCTCCCCTTTTAGGTCTTAATCTCAATTTTTGCAACTTCTACTTATAACTTGAATTCCTCTAGAACTTCAACTTCCTTTCACACTTGGTTTGCAGATGTGAGGGTTTCTTCAAGAACCCTAGAAGGAACTTTAAGGCAGCTGTTTTAATCCTTATGAGAAAAGAGAGAGAGAGAGGGAGTTAATTCTCAATATTATGTGTTAAAAATGAGTGAGAATAACATCAATATATCTTATATTGAGCTTTCTTCACCTTTAAGAATATCCTCTAGAACCTCCCTTATTTTTGGTCCATTTTCAGCCATTAAATGGACCTGCTTATGTACATCAAGTAGGTGATGCACCTGCTTATGTACATGAAGCAGCTCAAAAGGTCAAACTAGTGGTGCATCTACTTGCTTTCACTTGGGCTTAAATATATTGGGCCTTGGCAGATTTGGCTGTTGGGCTTAATTTCATTTTCCTTTTATTTAACTTAGTTTGGGCCTCATGTGAGTCCATTAGCATCGGCCCAAATATGATCCATAAATCTTGGCCTTTTTAACTAGATGAATATAGCTCAAGTAGGTGATGCACCTACTTGGTCCTTTGGACTGGTCAACAAGACAATGTAGGTGATGCACCTACTTGTCACCTACTAGCATAGTTAAGTCAAGCAAGCAGCTCACTTATTTTATTCCATTTTCTAAATATTAATCCCTTTTGCTTTAACTTAGTACTTAACTTTCAACTTTAAGCTCAATTACCACCTTACTATATCGAGTTTAAATATTCCCGTTGGAGTTAATTTGCAGTACACATGCTGAAACGTGCAAGCCATAACATCACCTTCCGAGCAAGTTTAAACCAACGTTAATCATATAAGAAACATGGTCCCTCTCTGTAACACCCCGACTTTTCTAAACGTCTAAATTAATTCGTACATTCGTGGAAAGAGAAAGAGGGTGAGTAATAAATTAAAAATGATGTGGTATGTAATATTTTAAGTGTTCAAGGGTTGTATCTCAAGTTTTGAAGTAAGGTAAGTCACAAAATAAAAGTGGGCGAAAGTTATCGTAAGTTCTTTTTAAAGATTTCTCTGAAATTTGGGTCCAATGTTTCGGAAGTTTTCTCCCAATCTATAACGATTTATGGGTCCCAAGGCCCATTAAATCGAAAGTCTATGAGTCTAGTTTCCAACGCATCAAACGGTTTGTTCATACGACTTCAGAATAGAGAGATATTTGCATTTTTGTGAGACTGCGCAAGCAGGCACGTGAGGTCGGTCCCAAGTCGGTGGAAGCTTATAAGATAGCATCTTCTTCATTTTTCTTCATTCAAAATCGTGAGAAACCCACGAAAATCAGAGAAATACTCCCCAAATCATCCTTGTGTGTTCATGATATCTTCTCGGCCTTTTGTCAAAAATTACCCAACGTCGCGAGCTCGTCATTTGGTATAATTTTCTCGGTGAATTGAGCGGTGTAGCTCCGTGGAGGTTATGGCAGAAAGGTTTTTTTTCCATTGGAGTGACTGTATTCAAGTGTTTTGGTCATTTAAAGAAAGGTACGAATCACCTTTTATCAGTTTACTGATACCTTAAGTTTTGGATTGTAGTTTACGATAGGAATTCGTATCGATTGTCCAATTGTCGTAGTAATTTTTATCCTTAATTACTGATTGATTTTACCTTTTTCTTTAGTGTTGTAGTGGTGTGGATAGAGGTGTTTTTAGCATAAATTATAAAAGAAAAGGTATGTTAAGGCTACTCCCTTCATTTGGCATGTTTCCTTAGAGCTTGGGAGTGATATAATATAGTAGTTAATGTTAGTTATGTTGTAGATGTAATTATGAGTGGTTAGGTGATTGAGTGGTTATAAGCCCTCATTTTAGGGACTCATAATCTGTTCAGAACAACCCTAAGTTAGGAACGAGTTGAACATTACTCATATTTATTGTTAATAGCTAAGTTGCTCGCCTTCAGCCTATTTATTGTTTGTTGTCACCCTTGGGTATATTTTGGTTATCTGTTGAGCTATGAACTGCCTATGGGGGCTATGCTGTTGTCTAATAGGACTATGTTATTGCCAAAGAGGGCTATGAGTTGCCCACGGGGCTATATTGATGCCAAAGAGTGTTATGTGTTGCCTACTAGGAAATTTTGACGCCAAAGAAGGCTATGTATTGCCTACAGGGCTATGTGATACAAAAGAGGGCTACTTGTTGCCCACAAAGCTATGATGTTGCCTAAGAGGGCTATGCGCTGCCTATGGGGTTATATATATGCCAAAAGGGCTATGTGACTTCTTACAAAGACAATGGATTACCGATAAGGTTATGTATATTGATTTGGCACCTTCTGGGCTTATGGGGGCCTAAGTAAGTGGTATGTTGTTTGTACCTACCGGGTTTATGGGGGCTTGGTTAGGTTGATGTTTGATCATTCTTGTTTTTTGTTAGATTCAGTAGTGGGTTGGCATGCTTATCTAAATTTAATTTCCTTACCAGATTGCTTTTGGTATATTATGATACTTGCTCATTTAGTCTACAACCTTTTATATTCTGTAAATTATTTTGTATTGACACCCCATTGCCTGGGGGCACTGCATTCATGCATGCAGGTCCTGATAGATGACCGATTATACCTCCTCAGTAGCAAGATTGACTTCTATCCGGTTAACTTGCCCCTTTCCTCCAAAGCTGCCAGAGTTTGGATGTTTGTTAGCTTTTGTTGTTTATATTTTTATGGGTAGGTTGGGGCCCTGTCCCGCCAATCTTTACTACTCTTTGAGGCTTGCAGATTAGTGTGTGGGGTGTAGAGCTAGGTGATGGCCATGCTGGCCTAGTTTTGTTGGTTTGCTGAAGGTTGTGAGTTGTTTGATGTAATGTCTTGATATATACCTGCTTCAAGTTTTTGTATAGATATCATGGTGGCCTCGACGGCCCAGTCAGGACTTCTGTGCCAGTTGGCTATTTCTTTATATGTATTCTTGGGAGTAGTTGTTTCTTATATATATATATATATACGTTGACAGGGGCCTTACCGGCTGAGGGTTTAGTTTTAAGCCGAGATATACTAGTTTGTTTTTTTCATTGCGTGTGTCTGCCATGCGCTAGTAGCAAATTGTTTTGTAGGTCCGGCTTGGGCCTGAGCTTTGGCATTAGGAGCCACTTCTACCCCTTGAGTTTGGGGTGTGAAAAACTTGGTATCAATGCAACGTCATATCCTAGGGAGTCTGCAAGCCGTGTCTAGTAGAGTCTTGTTTATAAATGTGTTGTGCACCACATTCGATAAGCAAGAAGCTACCAGGCATATTAGAATGATTATCCTTATTTTGCTCACCTTGTGCTATTGAGCGGTGTCTTAAGGGTTGATGTTTCTTGCTTATAATTTGTAACACCCCGTATCCAAAAATAGAGATTTCAGATTTCTGGTGTTACAGGTGGCACTCACGGACACCATCCACGGACCGTAGATGGACTCACGGTCCGTCCTGTAGGTCCGTGGTTCGTGACAGAAAACTTCCCCAGATTTCAGTCAGAAAATTTGGTTGAGTGTTGACCCACGGCCGGACTTACGGTCCGTAGGTCAGGTCACGGATCGTAGTTTGTGTCCGTGGATCAATGCCCCAAAAGCCTAGCTTCAGTCCTGAACTACGGTTGACCAGCACGGACCGTCGTTCGATCCACGGTCCGTAGGTCTGACCGTAGATCGAAGGTTAGCAGCCAGTTAGCTGAAAATTCTGATGGGTCAACTTCAGATGGTCATAACTTTTAGCAGAAAATGAATTAGGTGCCCTATGACCTATGGTTAGATAGATAATTGAATTATCTTTCCAACGCCACCGAGTTGCTAAATTCCGACCTTCGAGTAACAAGTTATGCTCATTTTAGTGAAGGGCTGTCGAACAGGCTTGACTTACGGACGCAATCTACGGACCGTAGATTGACCTACGGCCCGTAGGTCCAATCCATAGGTCACTCCGATAGCAGTTAATTCAGGGGTCTTTTGGTCTTTTCCTATTTCGTTTAACCCCTAAGATACGTCGTTTAGACCCTAAATCATGAGGTTTTAATTAGTTTAAGCCTAGAAACATAACTAGAACTTACCTTAGTCAA